>CAJNDV010021013.1:54240-64859 GCA_905221635.1 Symbiodinium sp. CCMP2456
AACCCTAAACCCTAAACCCAACCTGTTTTTTTGTTCCGAACTTCTTGGCAAAGGCACTGCAAGGGTCGTGAGTGCCCTCCGAAGCTGCTCTCTTGCGGGTCTTATTAGGTGTTCCTTAAGAGCCCAAAACCTACTTTTTTAGGGTTTAGGGTTTAGGGGTTTAGGGTTTAGGGTTTAGGGTTTAGGGTTTAGGGTTTAGGTTTTGTAGGGTCCCTATAAATCTCGTATTAGGGTTCAGCATAATAAGAACCTACAGAAAAGTTGGTTTTGGGTTCTTAAGGTAGACTCTTCTATGCTAGACTATACTGTATTAGACTGTACTGTACTATACCCTACCATACTATGCTATAGTATACTCTGTACTATACTATACTATACCCTACCATACCACGCGATACTATACTACTGTACTGAACTATACTATAGTATACCATACCATACTATACGATACTGTACTAAACTATACTATACGATACTATACTATACTATCCGTACTCTGATATAATATAACATCATATAATATAATCATACAGTATGAATGAGTATAGTAGACTATGGTATAGGTCTACGGATTGAGGGCCTAAGGGCTCATGCGCCGGAGGATCGGGAAAACAAGGAGCCCAGGGTCCAGGCTGGAAGGTTGCATTCAGAGAAATGGCCCCTAGAGGCAATCTAGGGACCTACGTAACTAAAATAGGGTGTTGAAGTTATAGGGACTTAAATAAGTCGAGTAGGGTGTTGGCGTCATAGGGACCTAGACAATTAGAGTAGGGTGTTGGAGTTATAGGTACCCAAATAATTAGGGCAGGGTGTTGGAGTGGATAGAACTCTAGCTATGATCAGGAAGCCCCAGAAAATCATATTACTTACTGATTT
This sequence comes from Symbiodinium sp. CCMP2456, assembly GCA_905221635.1. Classification (NCBI taxonomy): domain Eukaryota; class Dinophyceae; order Suessiales; family Symbiodiniaceae; genus Symbiodinium; species Symbiodinium sp. CCMP2456. The sequence goes on from CAJNDV010021013.1 coordinate 55,117, forward strand.
TAGTTAGGCTTCAGGATGAGGCAGTCTACGGCTTCGAGCGGTTCGGATCCTTCCCCTTGCAATCTAAAACCTCGATGGTTTAGGGTTTAGGGTCAAGGGTTTAGGGTTTAGGGGTTTAGGGTTTAGGGTTAAGGGTTTAGGGTTTATAAGGTTATAAGGGTTTAGGGTTTAGGGTTTCGGGCTTAGGGCATGAAGGATGGCAAGCAACGTCGAATGGCTGGAACTTAGATTAGGAATCCTTCGGATCCTTCGGTCCATACCGGCTGCTCCACCCGCTAGCGGTTTAGGGCTTGGGGATTCGGGTTTCCGGGCTTGGAGCTTCACAGGAAGACACCCTGATGCTCTATACCGAATTCCTGTGCACTGCTTCTGGGCTCCCTTTACCTAAACCCTAAACCCTAAACCCTAAACCCCAAACCCTAAACCCTAAACCCTAAACCCAAGCAGAGGAAACCAAAAGGGCTCTTATCATTGGCCAGGCAAACCACTCCTGCCGTTGAGCCTTTGGACACGGCGGAGGCGCGGCTCGAGCTGCGCGGCCGTGGGCGTGGTGACGTCACCGGACGCGGAGATTCCTGGCACATTGCAGGCATACCTTTACTCCCCATACTAGTTCCTTTTTGCGGATTCCCCAAAAAGGATTCTATATATGAACCCCGAAAAGGAACTACTTCAGGGCCTATGGGTAGACCCTAGCACGCAAAACCTATTTATGTGGCATATGTCGCCTATGTGTCTTTACAGTCAGAACCTGATAACAAATGTCTTTACAGTCAGAACCTGATAACAAATAAGATGTAACCAAAAAGGGTCCGGCGGCTGAGTGAGTATGCTGCTTACATGGAATGCGACCTTGCACATCCAAGAACCCTCCCAGGCTCTTGAACCACTTCTCACCCATGGCCCCTAGAGCATTCAAACTCCAAAACCTGAAACCTCCGAACCCCTAAAAGCCCTAAACCCTAAACCCCCAAAACCCTAAACCCTAAACCCTAAACACTAAACTCTAAACCCTGAACCGCTAGACCCCTAAACCCCTAAACCCTGAACCGTTAAACCCCTAAACCCCCTAAACCCCCTAAGCACCGCCTAAACTCCCCCTAAACCCTCCTCCCTGGAGTCTCTAACCCTCAAGCCCACCCTAGTCTGAACCCTGCAAGCTTGCTGCCACATTTCCCTAAGTGGACAATGCCCAGTAGCCCGCAGTTAAGTTATTCATTATGGACTTGGGGCTTGTTCTTCAAGGGCCTAGGGTGTATTCTTTATGGGATTAGGGTAGGTTATGTTCTTCAGGGTCGAGGGCTACTTCCGCAGGGTTTAGGGTTTGTTTCTTCAGCGGTTGAAGGTTTGTTCCATAGGGTTTGTGTCTTGGGTACTGGCTCCCTTTGTGCATGCTTCTTCTACTCAATCTGAATAATCTGGTTCTTCTTCTTGCCCTTGATTTCGAGATTAGGGTTCAGAGTTTAGGATGCCGAGATTCTGTTTGTTTCCGCTGCCTAGTTTCGGAGAACTCATGATGATAAGTTTCCCAAACCCCTAAGCCCTAAAACCCTAAACCCCAAACCCCTAAACCCTAAACCCTAACCCCTAAACCCTAAACCCTATAAACCCTAAACCCCAAAACCCCATAAACCCTAAACCCTAAAGTCGACTCTGAGGGAAGTTCACGCAAAGTCTGTCGGGTATCTGAGTGTTCTATAGGGTCCCTTTTCGGGTACATATTTTCAGGGTGTACTACATTGGGGACCCAACAAGGGACCCTAATTTAGAGAACTACCCATATGAGTGTTGTGGCATTTAAGCCGTTCACCAGCTTATCACCATCATTCTGGTACTCTTCTATCTTCCTTTCGGCACCAGCCTTCAAGGCTTGGTCCTTCGGCAATCATCACCAGGGCACGCTCTCGGTTGTCTGTCGCCCTTTGCATTTGGTCATCAGCAAAGTTGATGTCACTGTCAGTGCAACTTATGGTGTCTTCAAGCTCGTCGTTCCATGGACTGAACTCTTTGCACAGCATCTTCAGCTTGTGGCCAAAACCACGTGGCAGGTCGCTTATCGGCTTCTTCATGATCGTCAGAATAGAATCCCTAACAGTGGGGTTTTCAAGAGGGGGGGGGGGCTCGGAGGGATCCTTAAGGAAATTGGGGACCACTGGGTTTTTTTACCCTACCTTTGGACACCGTGTTTAACACATCGAGGGATCGCCCCAAAATCAAAAAAACAAAACACCCTCCCCGAACACCAAACGCCCGATGCCCCACATTCGTGCAACAACAGGAAGCTAAACGGCTAGGAGCTACGTCCCAGGCAAACAGACCCAAACCCTGAAACCCTAACCCCACAAACCCCTAAACCGTGCCTAACACCTCTAAGCCTTAAATCCCACACAGCTAAACCCTAAATCCCTACCTGAAACCGCAACAGCCCCATGAAAGCCCACCGGCCCCCAACCTCGCGTAGTCCCATGAAGGCCCCTACGGCCGTATATCCGGAAGCCGCCGACCCCGAAGCCCTTGGGGTTTAGGGTTTGGGGTTTATTGTTTGGGGTTTAGGGTTTTGGGGTTTAGGGTTTAGGGTTTTTTTTTAGGGGAACCCATATCCAAACTATAGCCCGGTTTCACACAAAAAGTTCGCCCTCTGAATGATGGCAAGATCTGTATCTTTTAAGTGCACAGAAGGTGAGAGGCTACTCTCTGAGCAAAAATGCATACCCTAAATGCCAAAACCCTAAAACACCAGAGCCCTGACTCAACACCCTGAACCCCCCCCAAACCCCCAAAACCTAACAAGAACCCAAAACCCCAAACACCCCAAAAAGCAAAAACCCTAAACCCCTACACCCCAAAAACACGCCCCACCTGTGAGAGCTCTTGATCTTTTGGCCGCTCAGGGCTGTGCGCCTGAAGCTTCCAAGTTGCCCAGAAGATGGGGTTTGGAGCTTAGGGGTCTGGAGGTTTGGGGTTTCAGGCTTAGGGTTTAGGTTTTAACGGTTTAGGGTTTGGGGCGTAGGGTTTAGGGTTTAGGGTTTGGGGGTTTAGGGTTTAGGGGTTTAGGGGTTTAGGGTTTGGGGGTCCGGGGTTTGGGTTTGGGTCTTAGGGGTTTAGGTTTTATGTTTGGGGCTTAGGGTTTGGGGTTTGGGGCTTAGGGTTTTAGGTTCGGGGTTTAGGGTTTGGGGGGTTGGGGTTTGGGGCTTAGGGTTTGGGGTTGAGGGTTTGGGGTTTAGGGTTTTAGGCTCGGGGCTTTGGGTTTGGGGGTTTGGGGCTTAGGGTTTTAGGCTTGGGGCTTTGGGCTTTAGGTTTGGGGCTTGGGGTTTGGAGGTTCGGGGTTTTAGGGTTTGAGGTTTGGGGCTTTGGGTTTGGGGTTTGGGGCTTCGGGTTTGGGGTTTAGGGTTTGGGGTTTGGGGGTTTGGGGTTCAGGGGTTTAGGGGTTTGGGGGTTTAGAGTTTGGGGGTCTGGGGTTTAGGGTTTGGGGTTTGGGGGTTTAGGGTTCAGGGTTTAGGGTTTGGGGGTTTAGGGCTTGGGGGTTTAGAGTTTAGGGTTTGGGGTTTAGGGTTTGGGGCTTTAGGGTTTGGGCGTTTAGGGTTCAGGGTTTGAGGTTGAGGGTTCAGGGTTTAGGGCTTAGGGTTCGAGGTTTGGGGTTCAGGGCTTTGAGTTTGGGGTTTAAGCTTTAGGGGTTTAGGGTTTCGGAATTAGGGTTTGGGGGATGATGATATAAGGGGCTTCACAAGCAGACAAGGGTCTCATAAGGGTTTACAGGGTCTAACATGTGAGGATTAATAGGTAGGAAAAGGCTGGGTGGGGATCGATTAATAGTGTGTCAGTATGTAAGAACTATATAAAGGTTTACATGTCGCATGGCACTACTGCAGGGCCTTGTAGGGCGGAAGGCTTAAGGATTTAGGAGGGCATGGGGTCTAGGGCCTAGCGTGGCTCCGGTAGAATGTTGGTATAGGATCCGGACCTCTGCTGCAGGGAACAGTCCCCAAAGTCGTTCTGCTTTACATGGTTAGCTGCATGGCTCGGATCCTACAGTCAGGAACATGATCACCAAAAACGGAACTACATCACAACTATAACCCGTAAACTTACACCTTACGTCCAACACCTCGCAGTTCCCGTATAGAACCCGTACAGGCACGCTAAGGACTCCCTAAACAACATACGGAAAGCAAATAATGACATTCCAGACTATAGGTAAACCCCAAACAGGTAAACCCTGAACTGGCCCCATAAACCCTAGACAGGCAAACCCTAAACTGGCCCTATAAACCCTAAACTAGCAGGCAAACCCTAAACTGGCCCTACAAACCCTAAACTAGCAGGTAAACCCTAAAAAACTGGCCCTATAGACCCTAAACTAGCAGGCAAACCCTACACTGGCCCTATAAACCCTAAACTAGACAGGTAAACCCTACACTGGCCCTACAAACCCTAAACTAGCAGGTAAACCCCAATAAACTGGCCCTGTAAACCCTACCCATAGGCCCCGTAGTAGTTCCTTTTGGGGATTCCCTAATAGAATCCTAAATATACGCCACAGAAAGGAACTACTATGGGGGCTAGGGGTTCCCTTTTAGGGTTTATAATAAGAACCTACAAAAAAGTGGGTTTTGGTAGGATAAGGTACACTGGCCCTATAAACCCTAAGCCCTCTTCGGCCTCCTTCCGAAGGGCCGCGCGGCGCGCGCTGCGCTGGCCAAAGCGGAGGTCTGGTGTGGAGCCTTCCATTTCGAGCTTCGGGGTTGTGGGGCTTTAGGGGTTTAGGGTTTAGGGGTTTAGGGGTTCAGGGGTTCAGGGGTTTAGGGGTTTGGGGTTTAGGGTTTGAGCTGCAGGGGTTGTGGGGTTTAGGGTTTAGGGCTTAACTTTATGGCATATGGTTTAATCTAAGGACCTTGGAATTACACCCTTTAGGGTTTAGGGTTTAGGGGTTTAGGGTTTAGCTTTATGGCATACCTCAACCTTCCCAATTTCACTTTTTAGTAGGTTCTTATTATAAACCCTAATATGGAATTTATAGGGACCCTACTAAAAAGTAGGTTCTGGTGGGTTAACGTATGGTTTAAGGTTCAGGATTCAAAGCTTGGGGTTTTGGTCTGGACCTTTAAGAACGATCATCTGATTAAATCATCGGTACTGGACATATTTTGTAAGAGTCATGTGGTCCTTACGGTTTAGGAGAAGATGGAGAGCCACCACCACGGAGCCGCACCATCGAAAAAGAGAGATACTTGAGGTTTGCACCTTCGGGCAGAGGGTTTGGGGTTTAGAGAGGAGGCCATGCCATGATGCAGTACGGATCGTGCAGTACACGACGCACAGCTTGGTTGCAGACACTGGCGGTAAATGGGGACGGGTATAGAACGAGCACATCAATCCAGACATGTCTCAAGCTGCGACCATCGCGTGGGATCACATGAAGAACAGCAACAGCTTTGATGCTTGGAAGATTGACATAGCTCAGTGAGACACAGCACTTGCAACAGAGAAACTCGCGGCGTTAAGTCGCTTGCATAGGCATTGCTGAATGTTATGGTAGCCTTATAGCAAGTCTGAGCCTCGCACGGCATACACCACTTGACACGGCTATGCTGCATCATGATCCGGCTCTGCTGCAGCACAACATCACAAAAACAAACTGAGCCCGCAGCACGAATCCCTGCACTCTACAATGTCGAAACGCAAAACGCGAATCCCGAAACCCTAAACAAACCCGAATCCCGAAACCCCAAATCCATCCGCAAATCCTAATCCTAATCTCTAAACCCTAAGCCCTGCTCCCAAAAACCGAAACCCAAAACCCCTACAAATGGGCCTTGTGCTGCTCCAGGCACCGCTGAGGAGCGGGGCTGACTCTGCACCACCTGTCGGAGCTCAATTGGATCAGGGATTAGGGTTCAGGGTTTAGGGTTTAGGGTTCAGGGGATAGGGTTTAGGGTTCAGCGTCTAGTGTTCAGGGTTTAGGGTCTGGGGTTGAGGATTTGGGGGGTTCCTTTAAGGGCTCCTTTGTTGTAGGGGTTCTGAAGGGCTTCTCCAGAGGGGTTCCTTTTTCCAGGACTGCGAAGGATTCCTTTAAAGGGCTCGTTTTAGGGCTTCTGCCAGGCCCTTTTTCGAGCTGTAGTAGAGATCTGAGGCTTTGGGATGAGGAGGAAGGGTTTGAGGTTACCCGGACCGCAAAAGTATGTAGAAGAATAGCCTTTTAATGGTCTTGGCCCATGATTTCACATATTTTTGATTTTTTTGGGGGGGTTGAGGTTAAGGGTTACGGATTTGGGTTTAGGGATGAGGGCTTCATTGTGTAGAGCACTATACTTTCACGGCTGGACGCAACCCGACGATATGAGTGTGCTTCCCAAGGGCTCCAGTTACCTGAATAGTAGGTTACTAACCATATATTATGTACCCATGTAACCTCCTGTTGAGGTAACTGGAGCCCTAGACCTTGAGAGAACCCTTATTTTGCTGCGCTTAGCCCTGAATCGCAGCTTTGCGCATAGCGGATCAAAGCCAACACGCTAAGCGGCGATGACGAGGTGGTCGGTGGCACTGGGGCTGTTCGGCCACCCAAGAAGACGCACGGGAAGCGGCGGAAGACCGCTTGTTGCTTCCAAGTGTCACATGCTCGGTGTTCTGCGAACACTGCACTTTCAGGCATCTTCTATATCTGCAGTGCAAACCTCTATGTCAACAGGTACCTGCAATTTCCAAAGTTCGAACTATTCGTCCCTAAGACACCAAAACCAACCCTCAACCCTAAGCCCAAAGTGTAACGCAGGACCTGATGTCCCGCATGATCCAGCTCATCCTAAGCCTTGAACTGAACAGTGTTTGGGATCCCACTTGGCTAGAACTCAACTGGATCTTCAACTTCGAGATTACAACAAGTGCGCATGAAGACACATATGACGAGGCTTCCTGGGAGTGACTCGAATGTTTGGCACGAGCGAACTGTGAATCAGGCTTTCTGGACAAGGGTGACTACGACATGCGTGTCCTTAGAACCAACATGAGACTGATGTGTTTAGCAAACTCCTGGAGTTTTACTATCAAAAGCATAACAGAAAACTAAGAACACTTTCGACCAGTTGGGGGGGTTATTGGGCTTAGTTACACCCGGGGTTTGCGCACCTTCTGCATCTGTCCAGAGTTCGAACCTGCAGCCGCTTGCGGGGCGATGCATCTGGGGCCACCCCGAAACCCCAAACTGTAACATTGTAACAAGGAGGGGTCTTGGGGTGCCTCTAAGGCAAGTTTCTGTTGGTCTTGTTTGCGTCTGTGGGCTTGAGAAAAAGGATCTCGGAGCAGTAATTATCAGCCATCGAAATGACCGCAATGACCAAACTGAACACGGCCCCAAAAGGACAAGCTAGCACTGAAAGAAGTGAAAAAACACAACAAAGACCACAGCGCACAGATAGAATGATGGCAGTCTAGACGACAATCAACGTTTTGTGAGTCTTATTGCCTGCCTGTGAACATGACACTTCAAGCCACGACAATCACCGATACCATCACCATTACTATCACTGTCGCCACCCATCATAATCATCGCTGTGTCTCGAAGATAGCGGGCCCCAAGAATTGACTGAAAGGATCGTGGACTGCGAGAAGCAATGATACTCATGATTGAATAAGAAAGGCCCGTCATGACCGTCACACGGACTGGCCATGTGCTGGAAAGTTCAGGACACTACACTCACTGCACGCCCCTCTGCTACCGACCCGGAACCCCAATCCGCCTTGGGGTTTAGGATTTAGGGTTAGGGGATGATTATATGGGTCCATGTAGGGCTTCAAGCATGAAGCCTGTGATGCCACCACAAGCGTTTTCTTCACATTCGTATCTGCTATCATTGTGTTAGCTCTAAGGTACTGTTGCGACTATGAATACCTCTGTGATGATTAGCAGTGAGATTATGATTCTTGCTGCATACGTTGTTGCTGTATTGCTGCAACTCCTTTACCTTAAACCCGAAAACCCCAAACCTGCACCCTAAACAATAAACCGAAAAACCCTCAACAACAACTACAAGCTAAACCCCAAAACCCTAAACCCTGAACCCCTAAACCCCTAAACCCAAAACCCTAAACCCTTAACCCCGAAACCCTACACACCCCTAAACCTTAAGCCCTGAACCCCAAAGGTCCTAAATGAAGATCCTAACGGCCCTAAACCCTAAAACCCTAAAGGCCCGAAAGGCCCGAAAAGCCCTAAAGGTCCTACATCCTAAAACGGTTTAGGGTTTAGGGTTTAGGACGGTTTAGGGTTTAGGGTTTAGGGTTCCTAAAGGCCCTAAAAGCCCTACACCCTAAACCCTCCTAAGGAGGCCTCTGGGACACCCTCGGGGTGGTCCTCGGCTGGGCTCCTGCGAAGGCAGACTTCCAAAGAAGGTTCTAGGACTCTCCCCAAAGGGTCCTAAGTGCCTCTGGGGCTCCTGTAGGGTCTCCTTTAAAGGGTTTGGGGGTGTTTAGGGTTTGGGTCTCCTTTGCAGGGTTTAGGGGTGTTTAGGGTTTAGGGCTCCTTTAAAGGGTTTAGGGCTGTTTAGGGTTTAGGGCTCCTTCAAAGGGTTTAGGGGTGTTTAGACTTCAGGGCTCCTTTAAAAGCTCGTTTAGGGTCTAGGGTTTAAGGTCTAAGGAAACCGGCACGCAAAAAGAACCTCGTAGATTCTTGCCTGCCCGGGAGCCTAGCTAACCGTCACAACGTCCACCCCCTCCTCCCAGAGACTCCAATATCCTTTAATTAAGGAATATACCTTAAATTATAGTAGGATCCCCAATAGGATGTAAGGTATATTCCTTAATTAAGGGATATTGGAGTCTCTGGGCTCATCCGTTCCCCAGAGCTTCCATGGGTCAAAACTCCATGTAGCGTGCACCCAGACCTCATGCGTTTTCCAGTGCATGCATCGCCCTCGTCAATGCAGCATTCCACCACAATCCACCCCTCCAGCCACAACCACATAAAGCACCCCTAAACCCTAAACCCTAAACCCTAAACCGTAAACCCTAAACCCTAAACCCTAAAATCCGCAAGAGCTGAAATTCTAAAGCCGAAGCCTCAAGAGCCTCTAAACCCGACAACCGGGGCCTTCTATGTAATCAGAATGGCTCTTTGGCAGATCTTCCATCAGACGTTGAGTCGGGACACTGTAAGTAAGGGATAAGAGGGTTTATAGGGTTTAGGGTTTAGGGTTTACGGTTTAGGGTCTTGGTCTTAAGGGAAATTATTGAGTTCGTACGTAGACCTAGACACCCTAAACTTCTCTCGAAAAGAGTCCCTCAGACCTCAACGTTGCCTAGAGTCTCCATGGTAGTTCCTTTCGGGGCGTTTCCTTACAAGACTTTACTTATACAACGGTGTAGGGCTTTGGGTTTAGGGTATGATTGGTTAAGCCAAAGGAGGATCCTGTAAGGTAACCCCCAACAAATAACTACAACGGAGACTAACAGTGACTACAGGCATTCCCTCCCTAAGCCCTAACGCCTAAACCCTAAACCCTCATCCCTGAGCGACCTCTCCGCGCGAGGGTGCCTTCATCTTCGGAGCTGCCGCAGGCCTCAGAGATCTCAACGAGCGGGAGCACAGAGAGCCCAGTACCCCTTAAGATGCCCTACGTAGGGGTTCAGGGTTTAGGGTTTAGGTTTTAGGGTTTAGGTTTTAGGGTTTAGGGTTTAGGGTTTAGGGTTTCGGGTTTAGGGTTTAGGTTTTAGGGTTTAGGGTTTAGGGTTTAGGGTTCCTATTCAAG
>CAJNDV010021024.1:29690-43122 GCA_905221635.1 Symbiodinium sp. CCMP2456
TAGTAGTAGTAGTAGTAGCAGTTGAACTTGGTTCAGCGGTCCTGACAGATAGACCCTTTCGACATTGCAAGCTCCGCGACAATCAATCACAGGTCGTCCGGTGAGGGAGGGTTACCCTCTCCTCCTGTAATTGTAGCTGTGGGACTTCCGAGAAATTGATGATAGTTGTTCTGCAACCCGAACAGAGAACCAGCTGGCAAACCCTGAACTATCGCCGAGTGTCCGAGCCTTACTGATCTTACACCTTCGCTAGCCCCTCCCTCGTCCCAAGACCCTAAGCACCCAATATTTAGAATGCTCCGGTGCAGACCCCCATGTAGTGTAGAGGCCTTAAGAATTAGATTGGGTTTTTGGGTAGTTTGTATTATAATGATAAAGAAGGAACCCCGAAAATGGTATAGTTAATTATTTAGGCCCTCTGTTAGTCCCAAGCTTACGATTTAGTTCCCAAAACCACCCTCAACGCTTTCAGCCCTCCACGAGGGTTGAGGACTTCAACCTCTTGCCATATCCAGAGCACCAAATCCTAAACAAGCGCAGACCCATTCCGGAAGTCCCATGTTTAATGTCTATTCAGAGGTGTGGCTGAGAGCTTTAGGCTTCAACAAAAGCTTGTCGGGCCATTCCAAGATCGAGAAGAATTTGGCCATAGTCAAGAGCTCCTGGCCTGCGTCCTCTCTTGGAGGATCGTGTGCACACGTGCTTTTCGCCCTGAAATCTTCGCTGCCTTGGCAAGGGCCAGGCAGTGCCAGTCGTTTGCTTGTAGCACCGATGCAGGTCCATCCGGAATGAATGGCTTTCGAGTTTGCGGTTAACGGTTACAGGGATGAGGGTTGTACGGTTATCATGCGGCTACGGTTACAGCTGACACATGGCCTCAAGAACCCCTTCAGCATGCGTTTGAAGTTGTCAATATGGAAGCCCCATACCCAGAGAACCCAATACCCCTTAATGAAAGAATATACCTTAAATTATAGGGCCCTTACTATTCTGATTCAAGGTATACTCCTTAATTAAGGGGTATTGGGTTGTCTGTGTAACAGCCTTAAAAGCAGAGAGATGCTGGGTGCCTTAGGCACGATTGCAGCCTGTTTTTCCTTGGGTCCTTCCTGCGTCGGTGCCTGTACCATTCGCCGCACCTTGGGCTGCAGGCCAGGGATGCATTTCTCGCAAGCTGGTTTAGGGTTTAGGGGTAACTGGGTTTAGGGTTTAGGGTTTAGGGTGATTTGGGCCTTTGCTATGCGAATTCAGACTCATTGCATCTTTTGCTGTCGCAGGGGATGGTCCAGTTAACAAACCAGTAGTTGTTTAACACAAAGACCAGACAACCCGCTTGATTGTTCACGTGCTACTATTTACAATCGTTGAAGCTCAAGTGTCCTGCTGAGGGACACCATCAATAATACCCCCAAACCCTAAACCCTGACCCCTAAGACCTAAACACTAAACCCTGATCCCTTTCAACGCGACCCCGTAAAGAGACCCTGTAACGCAATCGTCTCAGCGCTTCGTCTGAAACTGGTTTGCCCGGCGGGTCTGGGGTTGAAGGTCTATGCTTAGACAATCCCTAAGGGTCCTTGTGCGCAACTAGTACAGACTATGGCCTTAAAGTGGCCCCTATTTGGGTACTTTAGGGCCAATGTATATACTATACCCTAAGGGTCCCTGTACCCAAATAGTACATACTTTGGCCCCAAAGTACCTATATAGGGACTACATTAAGGCCAAAGTATTTGGGTACATGGACCCTTTGGGGTATATGAATACATGGACCCTTCGGGAATGGTCCCAAGTCAGACTCTAAGGAGTTTGGGGTGTAACTGTGGTATAGGTGTAGCTATAACGGCTCTAGGGATGAAGTATAACTGTAGTCATATTTGTTGTAGAATAACTATATTCTTACAACTATGAACACCACCACTGAAGCCAGTAATTGTGAATTGGCACCTGAAAGTTCACGGCGTAGGGTTTCGTGTCCGACAGCCCAGGCAGCAAGCTCGAGCTGCGCTACTGTACTTTGGTAAATGTATGCCAAACCCTGCCGCCATAAGCCCAGCAGGCTTGTAGATTTAAGGTTTTGGATTTAGGGTTTAGGGTTGGCTAGGGCTCAAGATCGCCAAATAACTTTATGCACATGGATGGGTTTTGGGGACTCGAAGACGCAGCTTGTACTGCATCCTACAGTCGAACACTATACTACACCAACAAGCCCCAAATCCCAAAATCCTCTTAAAACACCAAAAGCCCCAGTATAAGCACTCAACGCCTGAGCCTCACACCGCAGAAACCGTAGGGTGGCCGGTTCAGTGCTAGGAGGTAAACCTCTGTGCAATCCCACAATCCCGCTTGGGTACTTTCAGGTTTTGCTGATTTCATAAGAGGAAACCCTGCAGAATCCCAATACAGAGCTTAAGCAAGTGGGCTCTGGGTGCCCTGAGCACTTAAAGGAAGCCTTCAGCCCTTGGAAACCCTAAGCACTATGAACTCTAAACCCCAAGCCATAAACCCTATAAACCCTAAACCGTCTGTTATTTACCCAAGCCCTAAACCCTAACAGCCCCACACCATGGGTTCCCCTTGGCGGTTGGGCAAGGAGGCGTCCGATTCTCTCTAGGAACCTGGAGGAGAGCGGTCGCCGCACCCCAAAGCAACCTCGAGGACCCAAAAGAACGGTTTAGGGTTTAGGGGCTTTTGGGTTTAGGGTTTAGGGCTTTAGGGTTTTGGGTTTAAGGCGTTCGGGCTTCAGTGTTTTAGGTTTAAGGCGTTCGGGCTTCAGTGTTTTGGGTTTAAGGCGTTAGGGCTTTAGTGTTTTGGGTTTAAGGTTCTTGGCTTGAGGGCTAAGGGGTTATAATAGGGCTTATCTATGCTGTAGGAGGGAAGCTGGGTCCCCGAGGATGTCCTCTCAAAGGCGAAGTCCAGGACGAAGTCCTGACGAATGCTGGGTTTAGGTTTTCCTTAGGGCCCCTGAACCCTAAACCCTAAACCCCAAATCCTAATCTCCGTCAAGCCGCTATTTTTTAAGTACAAGGTCGTGTGTGACCTAGATTTCGGGAGGCGGTTGCAATGCTTCTCAGACCTCAGTACCTATGCTATTTTGGAGGCTTTCCTTAGGATAGCTATAGTGTAATGGGCCCCAAAACCCTTTCCTAATTAGTAAGGCCCCTCTGTTGATTTAGCCCGGCTGCTTTGCAATTACGGTTTTGGGGTTCAGGGGCTCAGCGCTTGGTACTTAGGGTTTAAGTTAAGCGATGTAGGATGATGAAGGCCCTTCTTGCAGAGAGCGCAGCTGCGATTTCAACTGCCAGCGCTCTTCAGACAGAACTGTGTGCTCGACTACGAAGCTTACCTTAAGAACCCCAAACCCACTTTTTTGTAGGTTCTTATTATAAACCCTAATATGGGATTTATAGGGACCCTACAAAAAAGTAGGTTTGGGGTTCTTCTTTCGGAGCCTGCAGGCAAGGAAGCAGCCATCCAATCAGACGATGGAGCCTTCAACGGGAGATCAAAATCAAGCTTCCACCGCAGTTCCTTTGGGAGTTAAGGTTCCGGGTGCAGGAACGTTTACTGTAGTTTCAGGTCCCTGGCAAGCGCTAAACAGTTGCCGCAAATTACCTTGTGACCATGTGTGTTTATGCCTTCACTACCAAAACGTGCGATTGCATACACTAACGGTGCCACCCACCCACTCTCTCACCCACCCGGCCACCCAGCCACCCTATCACCCAGCCACCCAGCCATCCACCCAAACAGAAGAATTGCGACTTAGCTTTGCTCATTTTGCTAGATAATGTTCGGCGTGATTGCCTGTTTGCTTTGTTCTATATTTATGATGCCGGTCACATCCTCATGGCATGCGAATATTGCTTCTTCTGTCCAGGTGAAAGGGTTTAGGGTCCTTCAAACCCGAAAACCCTGAAGTACCCCTACACCGGAGTCTCTAGAGTTGAACCCGGAGTCACCGAGTCCTGTAGATTTCCTCTAAACCCTAAACTTGGGGGGTTGCGAAGAGAGCAGACAAAGCCTCGGCCAATAGTGGTATTCGACCTAACTAACTCAGGCAGGAGGAAAAGGGCCGACAAAACAAAAAAAAACTTGCGCCAAACTGCTAATCCTTACAAGCCCTAGAACCGCAAACCCCTGCGCATTCCTAGTGACAACAGCCACAGAAAGCAGCTAAATGTTAAGCCCTCCTCCACCGCCTAGGGTTTAGGTTTTAGCGCCTCGACCCTGAGCCCTAAAGCCCGCTCCTCAGTCAAAAGAAAACACACACACACACACACGACACACGAACAGAGCCTAAAACCCTAAACCCTAAACCCTAAACCCTAAACCCTAAAACCCTAAAACCCTAAAACCCCACAAACCCAAACCTAAACCCTAAAACCCTAAACCCCAAACCCCAAAACCCTAAAACCCCTCCACCCTAAGCCTGGTTTCAGGGCGCTGGTGTCTCCGCCCTTTAGCGCGGCCGGCTTGGAGGCTCTGGGCCTGGTAGAAGCTCAAGGGGCTGAAAGGGGGGGGAGGGGGGTGGGGGGGGTTTAGGAAGGTTAGGGTTTAAAAGTTTAGGGTTTAGGGCTTAGGGGTTAGGGTTTGGGGGGGTTTAGGAAGGTTAGGGTTTAAAAGTTTAGGGTTTTAGGGTTTAGGGGTTAGGGTACAGGGATTAATTAGGTTTAGGGTTTAGGGTTTAGGAAGGTTAGGGTTTAAAAGTTTAGGGTTTTAGGGTTCAGGGGTTAGGGTACAGGGTTTAATTATCAGGGTTTAGGGTTTAGGGTTTAGGAAGGTTATAGGGTTTAGGGTACAGGGTTTATAAGGGTTTAGGGTTTAGGAAGTTTAGGGTTCAGACAGGAGGGTTTAGGGTCTCACAAAGAACCAAGTCAGGGTTATTTCGTAATTATGCTCTGGGGTTTGAGAGCTATTGTAGAGGCTGAAAGGTTGTGCATATGGCTCAACACCAAGATACTTACTTATCACAATGAATCATCATCGTGCTATTCTTGGTTCTCATCATGTCTGGGAATATCAGCACGATCAGAATCGGCATCCTCAGCTGCATCTTCGGCGTCAGCAACAGCAGCTTCATCCTCCACCATCCCATGCACAGACCATCAGTAGTGCTCCCTAATTAAGCCGTAAACCCTAGATCCTGACCAACCATGCCTCTCCTGAAGCGTTATACTTTGCACTGTATTCTACAGCCGCATACTGTGCAGTGCCGTTTTTTCTTTCTGACACACTATTGTGATTATACGTTGTTGTACGATATAACGGGAGGGTCTGCGATGCTACAGACGATCGTTAAACGCTGGTATACGATGTTAGGTATTCTAGGCTGTGTTATACGGTGTTAAGCCACGCTACACTGAGCTTTGCTATATGATACTCTACCCTATCATGTTATAATGCATACGGCACTTTTGTCTACTATGCATTGTCATGACAATTTGGCATTGACATTCATCAGCTGAGGGTTTCAGAAATCATGCTGCAACTGCTAAGGCTGTATGAAGTTTCATAACCTGCTTGGCGTCTAGAAATTGAGGAGATCAAATTAATTTTGGTGAGTCTACATTGAATTCGCCTACTCTTTGAAGCTCGTAACGTATGAGTCCGTCGAGGCTTTGGATGAAGACGTTGGGATATGAGAATTACAACTCCTGGTCAGATACTTCCGTGAAAGACGTCTTTTGCCGCACTCCGTCCTACGGCATGCTCGACCGTAGTTCATGGGGCGCGCCGGGGTCGAACACGTGCATACATCGATCAGTACATGAATGTCGCACTGCCTCATGCATGTAAGCTTCAATGCTGGACAGTGTGACTTGCTTGTTCAGACTAGTATATACTATACCTCATCTTTTCGCTCCCGCAATGGCAATATCTACGTCTACGTCGCTCCTGCTCTGCCTGGCTGCGCTGACTGCATTTCGACTTCCTCTCGCGGCTGCTGAGCTATGCGGAAACAGCGACTTTGACTTGGACACCTGCGTTTCTACCGAGAAACCATGTGGGCAATTGCCGGCAAACACGGACCACCTGACTCTTATTGGTTTCTCGGGCGCAATTAGTAGGCCGTTGGGCGTGAACCATGTTTCCGTACAGATTTACCCGACCCTGAACCCCTAAACCCCGAACCTCCAAACCCTAAACACCCCAAAACTTAAAGCACTAAAGGCCTACAACCTAAACCCTCAAACCTTGAGGCCCTAAAGGCCTAAACCCTTAACATTGAAACCCTAACGCCTTGACCTGAAAGTTCAGAGCTATCTATCTACCTATCTGTCTGTCTGTCTGTCTGTCTACCTATCTATCTAGATTGGCTTTTGCACAGATAGATAGATAGATAGATAGATAGATAGATAGATGCTTAGATAGATGGATAGATAGATAGATAGATAGATAGACAGATAGATAGATAGATAACTAGACAGACAGACAGACAGACAGACAGACAGACAGACAGACGGACGGATAGATAGATAGATAGATAGATAGATAGGTATGGATTAGGGTTTAGTGGTTAGGGTTTGGGGTAGTAGGTAGATAGGATCCCCATAGAATGGAACCTGAGGTTACAATACGGATCTCGACTGCGTTGTTGCAGATCTCGACTCTGCGACCTGGGGAATCTGGGTTGTACTTAGGGTTCTTGTGTTTAGGGTTCAAGGTTCAGGGGTCTAATAGGGTTTTTCAGCTTAGGGCGTTTAGGTTTAGGGAAGGTTTTTCTACGGTTTTGACGGTGTTCATAGGGTTTTCAGCATGTAATAAATTTAGTCACGTTACAATCGTTAGCAAGGACATCGTCAATCTCTTTCTATGGTAACTTGACGCTAAATCGTCAAACACCCTGGCGAAACCTCACAGAAACCACCTGATAACGACCTTTTTCGGCACGGCGTTTCCCAAGGCTAGGCAGGGCACGGGGATGCGTGAGAGTCCTGGTTGGGCTTTCAAGAGAATCTTCTTGGTGCTCTTCTGGTTGGCTCTGAGGACTTTAACTTTTTGGGCTTCTATATGAACTACAATAAGGAGACGAAAAGCTTAACTTTTTGGAGGGGTTTCCTAAACCCTAAACCCTAAACATCCCTGAACGCTAAACCAGAGGTCAGCCAAGTCTTGTTTGCAACGTTAAAGGCAGTGTAGAAGGCAGGGCAGGGCAGGGCAGGGCAGGAGCTCTGGGCCACAACCTCTGCCCTAATGTAGGGGCCTAAATAATTGCTCATACTAGTTTAGCCTAAGCCATGAACCTCGCCAGCCGGAACCCTCAAACCTTGATGTAATATGTAGGAGCCTAAATAGATACCTATAATATTTCGGGGGATCCTTATCAAAATTATAGTATCATGGGCCCCAAAACCCTCTTCTAATTTATGAAGGCCCCGAAAGTAATAAGGCCTTCAGCCCAGGAATCTGCAAATCCGGGAATTTGACGAAAAGCCATGGTTGCACCCCTTCCAACGAAACGAAGAGGCGGCGTTGCAAAGGTTTTATTAGGGTTCCGGGGTTTAGGGTTTAGCGTTGCGGGGTTTATTGAGGTTCAGGGTTTAATATAGAGGCCTTCATAATTAGAATAGGGTTTTCGGCCCATTTTACTATAATCATAATAAGGAACCCCCAAAACCCTAGTCTAACTACATTGCGGGGGCCTAGGGTTAAGGGTTGGTTTTGGGGGGTCTTTCAGGTTAGGGTTCAGGATCTAGGGTTGGTGTTATCTTAGGGAATGAGTCATTAGGGAACTTCGACATCTACAGGTGCTTGTTCGAAATTTTATCATGGGGGTTAGACGGATACTACGATTCCTTAGAATTCCTTTTAAGGTTATAGCTGAGACATTCCCTATATTGACTTTGCGAATAAATCATGAGGACCCTAGCTTTGAATCCTGACTGTATTTTTTTTAGGGTTCAGGGTTTAGGGCTTTGAGGTCGACCTGTGTCCGAGAAGAAGCGCAGTAGCAAAGTGCCAGAATCTCACGGCCTTCAGCTTGGTGCTCTGAAACCATGCTTTTAAACCTTGCAAGCCCTCGGGAGAGACTTGAGTGTCTCTTCCAAGAGAGGCCAATCGAGTTCTACGTCGTGTTGGGCTGTGCTTTGGTGGCTCCTTGTCGCAGATTTCATAGGCTGTCCAACATGTTACCGGTGGGGCGGGCGAGTTGTGAAAGGGTTTGGCGCTGAAACTTCGACACTTAGGGTGTGCGTGTTCAAAGCCTCAGCCAACATACAATATGGCCCCAGTAAAATTCGGCTCCAAAGCCTATTTAAATCATAAGGCCTCTATACGAGTTTCAGCGGACTCATGACTATAGCAGGTCTTCCGCCCGGGGCCCTTGACCACCCATTACCCATGCCCTACGAAGACCCTCGGACGTAGTAACGTAGTATCTTTTTTGAATCACCCATGTTATGGTTAGTTCCCTATAGTAGGAGACTGAGGTATCCAAACAGTATATATATATATATAGACATACATTTGCGGATTTAGTTAGACACACTACAGAATGCAGTGCAGGAGACTTGTAAAATTCGAGCCTACATCACTGGATTTTAACGGGTATCATGAGGCTAAACCCCAAACCCTTAACAGAACAAATGCGGAACCTAAACTAATGGGCCTGGCCGGGATTTTAGTTTAGGGTGTAGGTCTTCGGCACATTTTGCGCATTGAACGGATCTGTCTTCACGAATATGTTTCAGGGGCAGTAACCGGCCAGCCTAGATTCATTCATCTTCTTGTATTTGTCGAAGGGTGGTTCGCATTGGCGATCAGCCCAATCTGCATGTGGAGTACAGGGCATGTCGGTTGCGTCCCCGCCGCTGTCCTCGATCTTCTTTGGTTGATTTTTTGATGAGGTTGTAGGATCTTATAAGATTGAAAGACGTCAACCGGAAAGATCTTGAATTGAGGGGCTTGGGTAAAGCCTGCAGCCGAGGTCCATGTCGTCTTGTTGGGACTGGTGCTGGCCAGCAGCAGTGACAGTGGAAAGACACAGAAGCTTCAGCCTCTCATCAGAACGTTATGTGAGTCAATACAGGGTCCCTGGTAGTTACAAATAGTATAGGTCAGTCATATAATATAGGGACTGTATCTACCGGGGTATTAGTATTCCAACCTTATACTACGGCTTCTACGTTCAGCATTTCGGCGCTTGGGACTTAAAGCCCATGTCATGTCAAGCTCTGGCGTCTGAAGGTCGGGCAATTGATCGGTGCAGGTTGTAGGGTGAGTGAGGCTCAGGCCGAGCCCCTAACCCTAGACCTGTCACCCTAAAGCCCTAAACCCTAAAGCCCTAAGCCCTGAGCCCTAAAGCCTAAAGCCCTAAACCCTATGTGCTTTTTATTATGCTTCTTATGCATGTATGTACATCTCTCTCTCTCTCTCACTCTCTCTCTCTCTCTCTCTCTCTCTCTCTCTCTCTCTCTCTCTTTGTATATACACATATACACACATACGCATAGATATAGATATGTGTACGTACGTACGTACGCATGTCTGTATATATATATATATATATGCAGCGACAATATTAGAGACGGGAGCTGCCAGTTTAGGGTTTAGGGTTTAGGGTTCAGGTCTGGCGTATTCTGGTGGTGCCACTTCTGGACGAGCCTCCTGGCAAATGTGTTTGTCATCTCCACAGATATCGCTTGGGGGCAGTTTCAAGGGCCCATGAATCTTGGCCGCAGAAGGTCTGGAGTCCAATGCAGGGCCCTTAAGAGCAATAGGGTTTTGGGGTACATGATACTGTATTTACCCAAAACCCTATTCTAATTATTAAGGCCCCTACATCAGGGTTTCAGGCAGGCATTGGGGTTTCGGATTATAGAGAAGGGGTTGGACGAGTGTTTGGGCATGGGGAAGGGTTACGGCCCAACCGATCACCGAAGCACAAGCATCTTACAGGTAAACTTGTCTTCGTTGTGGGCTATGCGAGTGGGGCTTTTCCACATCGCATATGTAGGATCCTTCTTCTGTTTCTGCCCGTGAGGATGGAAAACTGTTTGCAAGAAATGAAACAGTAAACAGTGACACTCACAGGAGCAGCACTCATCTCAATGTACGTTCTCGTGTAATTGTTGTTTCGTTGTAAATGCACGTGCATATACTTGGGCAGATATGGGTATAGACATTCCTACAAACTAGCGAGCAAGCAGACAAACACTAAACAACCTAACAGGCACGCAACCAATCAACCAGGCAAGCCACAATCTATCTATCCATAAATATATATATATATATATATAGATACATGTGCATGTATGTACGTATGTATGTATGTAGGTACGTATAGAAGCACCAGCACTATCCTTCAGGGCTCCTTGCATTGTATATGTATACAATACTCGATCCCCTCTGCCAAAAAAGCAGAACATAAGAACGCAAACAATTATGAGGACCCCAAAATGAAGCTGTACACCCTGGCTCAGGATCGTTATACCGCAGATACTTGGGTTTCTGTTCGCGAGCGTTGCCGTGGGACTGGTCTACCGGGCACCGCTCTCCCTGGTGAAGAAACACCGTCCGGACAGATTTTGAAAGGCTTAGGGCTTGGGGTTTAGGGTCGATGGATTTAGGGTTTAGGGCTTGGGGTTTAGGATTGATGGCTTAGGAGTGGGAATCATGTTATCTTCGGTTTAGGGTTTAAAAAGTCCAAAAAACAGCGAACCCTGGTACCATGACGTACGGACGCTGAAAAGTGGACTACTACTTCTTGTGAGAAACCTTAAACAATATGTCAGGGCATCCTTGACCCCTTAAATCCAAAGCCTTAACCCTTACACCCTAAACCCGAATCCTGAAGTTTGAAGAAACCCATTAAGTCCTAAACCTTACACCTTACACCCTAAACCCTATACCCTAAACCTGAAGTTTGAGAAAAGCCATTAAGCCCTAAACCTTACACCTTACACCCTAAACCCTATACCCTAAACCTGAAGTTTGAAGAAACCCATTAAGCCCTAAACCTTAAACCATACGCCCTAAACCCTATACCCTGAACCTGATGTTTGAAGAAACCCATCAAGCCCTAAACCTTAAACCCTATACCCAAGCCTGAAGTTTGAAGAAACCTCCAGATTGGAGTCAGGGAGAAGGGTTCCCGACTAGAAGGATGCCTCCAGAAGCATAAAACCCCGTAGCGTTGTGGCTTGGAGGGATCTCGGGTTTGGGGTTTAGGATTTAGGGTTTAGGGTTTAGGGGTTTAGGGTTTAGGGTTTAGGGTTTAGGGGTTTCGGGGTTTAGGGTTTGGGGTTTAGGGTTTGGGTGGGTTTAAGCTTTGGGGTTGTCAAGAGCATAGAGATCCTAAGCCCCAAACCCCAAACCCAAATTGAGCTCTAGGGTTCCATAAGACCTAGCACATTTGGTTCAGGGTTTAGGGTTTAGGGTTTAGGGTTTAGGGGTTTAGGGTTTAGGGTTTAGGGTTTAGGGGTTTAGGGGTTTAGGGTTTGGGGTTTAGGGTTTAGGGTTTGGGGTCTAGGTTAGGATTTTCAGGTGGGTAGTTACCGTTATAGGAGCCTTATAGAAGGTCTATATACCTTATAGAAGCCTTATAGAAGCCTTATATGCCCTAAACTCGCCACCTGTAGTTTCCTTTAATAAGACCTCTACTTCCAAGGAACCACCTCGAAACCAAAGCAACTTGATTATAAGTTACATAACAAGTTACCATGATAAGGACACCCCCCATGAATTACTTACTATAGGTTCCGGAGATGGTATTTTTCAGAAGGTTCCTTAATAAAACCCAGAACAGGAGTGGTGGTTCACTGCTCTTTGGCTGGCCGGCATTCCGTGCATATCTTACGGAGTCTTGGGAAGCCGTGATCAGTGATGTGTGATTTCTAAATTTGCTGGGTCATATAATCATCATGCTTAGATGTGAAATGTAGGTTTTTCCTCGCTTGTGAGCTTAGCCCGAGGTCCTTAACCGAAAACTTTGTGATTTAGGATTTAGAGTTAGGATTTACTTAAGCCCTAAAGCCCGATATTAACCCCAAACCGCAAGGACTGGTCCTGTCCTACAGCGCTATGGTCGTTGCTTTGGTCATCCTTGGCCATTGGTTCGTCAACGGCCTCATCCAACTCGCCCTGGACACGTTCATTCAAATTTTGGAAACTTGGTCAACCTTATCGAGCCGTCATGGTATGCCTCCTCCGTAATCTGAACAGGGGTTTGGCATGGGGGGGATATGATATATATATATATGTATATATATATATACATACACAATCAGCACGGAGGAATAGCACCACTTAGTTTTTTTGTTGTTTGGCTCGAGTTTCTAAATGCCTCAGCAGAGAGCCTATATCCTTAGTCCTAAAGGTCCTAATGTCCTTAAACACTAAACCCATAAGAAAAGGATCCTGCGGATCCTTTTCTCCATCCTTGCTAGCGCGGGCCCAGGAATCGGCATGGAAGACTTTGCAAGCAGGCTGGTGGGACATTTCGGGGCATCTTTCTTCTTACGTTATTTTCATGATGATTAGTACTGTTAATGTTGGTTGTTGTTGCTGCTGTTAGTTGTTGTTACCGGTTACCGAATATCAGGAAGAGTATACCATAGTCTATCGGTATAACTTGCAGAAAACCTACTCAGAAAATCGGGGGGGCTGCATCAGGTGTTCTCAAGATTGGTAGCTTGCATTCATAGGCTCACCTGATCAAACAACCCTGAACACTCACTTCAACAAGTCACAGACCTAAGAAGTAAGTGTGACGACACAGACGACGACGAAGATGACGGTCGGGGTGATGCTTTTGACAATCGTGATGTTGATGTTGAGGCTGCTGGGACTGATGGCTACATGACGATGATTCTAAGGTAGAACCCATGGGCCCCTAGTATGGGCCCTTAACCCTGGGACCCTAATATACCTACTATATACCCTATATATATATACCCTTAAGGGACCCTAGAATCCCCTAAGGGCCCACGTTAGGGGCCCATGGGTTCAACCTTAGAATGATCGTCATCTCTAGAGTCTGTTTTTCCCAAAGGATCCTAAGCACCTACATAGTAGAAAGTAGGGTTGCGAAAACATGAACTGCTATTCTGCTTTGGGTAGGTAATCCCCATATAGGAAGCCTTAAAGGCCTTAAAGGAACCCGTGAAGGATCCCTTAAAGGAACCCGTAAAGGAGCCCTTAGAGGAACCAATACGTACCACTAGGGGCACCTTTGCTACCCCAACCCAGGATCGTTTTTCGGGCGTAGTGATTTCCAGGAGCATCCAGGAACTAGTTTGTTGAGGGCGGAGGGGGGAGGGATTCGGAGAGCTTAGGATTAAGGAAATGAGAACATACCATGGTAGTAAGAACCATAATGAACATGCTATATATTAACACGAACAACAATGTAGTGAATAGCAATAGAGAGAAAGAAATAATAGTAATAGTAATGGAAATAGCATCAATAACACTTCTCAGCAAGTCATAT
>CAJNDV010021024.1:49616-60569 GCA_905221635.1 Symbiodinium sp. CCMP2456
GGGACTGCGATCCGAGGGTAATAAGTTTTGCAGGTGTACCAACACCCCCCGTCCCCCCCCGAACTACGGTTGATGATATAAATCCTGCATTACCCATAACAAGGAATATACCATAATTCCCATAGTCGAGGGTATTTAAAGTAATGCAGGATATATACCATCAACAGTACCTCTCATCAGAGCCGAAGAGTACCTAACTGGCCACTTTTAAAGGACTGACTTTAAGGCCTCTGGAGACTTAAACCCTCAACCCTAAAACCCTTAAACCCTAAGTATTAGCGGTTTAGGGTTTAGGGTTTAGGGTTTAGGGCCCATATGGCCGCTATGACAGGGAGTACTTGGGGGAGGGGGAGGGTGGGGTGCTGGTAAGACCTCGAGCTTCCAGCTTCCGGGCTAAATCCGCCAGGGACCCATGCTCAGATTTGGGGTTCCTTAAGGACGAAATGGCCCTTAAAAGTAGGGGCCCTGTCTACCCTGGTACTATGAATCCCTATATGGTATATGAACCTTAAACTCGTTTAGGGTTCATGTCGTCCTTAAGGTTTAGGGTGCGGCCCGAGCTCGGGAATCCGAAGCCTTGTGGGGGATATTGGGGGCGATTTAAAAGCAACTTAACGCCTGACTACTGAAAACTTCAAGCTCTGATATCTCTCAAAGTATAGAAACCTGAATCGTTAGTAGCACTATTCACCATTCCCTAGAGTTCCGTAGTATAATGCAGTATGATAAACCCCCGGATACTTCCAATCCTGTCCTAATGATCAATGCCCCTTAACCCTAAACCCTAAACCCTGAACCCTAAACCCTAAACCCTAACCCTAAACAGCAGCATCCCTAACTCGCCTCTCTGGCAGGTGAACGAGGGCCCCTTGGATGGCTGCCTGAAGTTGAAGGCAATTAAAATATCTTCAATGCGAGCAGCTGCCAATATGTCGTACGGCTGGAAGCATGGGTTGTATCCACTTGCGTGTAGACTATGAATTATATATCTTATGTTTATTTATGTATGAAAAATTCGTTTCGTGTGTTTTCAAATTGGTTTTCCATTATTTACTTGTTTTAACGCCGTTGTTCTTCCTTTGTTGCTTGTCCGGACTCAGGCGTCTACTTGTTTTTGTGGGTGTATGCGCGTGCCTGTATGTATGCAGCGGCAGGGTCATTGTGCATGTGTTTGCATAGTGTAGGGTTCATATACCAAATAGGAGTTCATAGTATAAGGGTATAGGGCCCCGCACTTGTCAGGGTCATTTCGTGCTTCAGGATGCGTCTGTCACTAGCCAGTCAAGTCTCAGTATTTGAAGTTCAGGTCTTAGCAGGAGGGGTTTATGACAGAGGCGCGTTGATCTAGCATTTAGGGTTCAGGGTTTGTGGCTTCAGATTTATCGTATGGGGTTTAGGGTGACGGGAACGACCCGCTCGGCTTTCGTCTGCTGACCCGCGAAACAAGCGCCATGGTGTGGTCTGCTTGCATGATCCCATCATGAATTGGTTGGGTGACGACGGGGCAGTTCCGCTCGGAGGTTGGCAGAAAGGTCATGGGCATGAGCAAGAAGGCCACGAAGAAAGATGAGCCTTTACTTTGACACCGTGAATTTGACGGAGAGCCCCCGCAAGACCGTCGACTTTTTAAAGGACATCGCGGAGCACAAACGGCGGGACTTGAGACATACTTTGGAATCCTAGACTCACTTAATCCCAGGGCTTCCGTACAGGAATGTTACCATCAATAGATTTTGTTTAAGTGCTTCGGAGGGTTTCTACTTTCACACAGTAGAAGTTCACTGCTGAAAAACGGTATGCTACTTTGACGGACTTGACCTCAAGCAGGCACAGAAAATATTGGTCAAGATAGGGGTAAACTCGAGATTAGTGTACCTTTTTTCGGTACCCCAAATAGTACGGCACCAAAATAAACAGGACCGGTAAAAGGGACCTTAATTTAGAGAACGAACTACCCATAGGGTTTAGGGGTGCCGGTACAGGGCTAAGCGAGTCGTGCTTTCGGCTAGGAGCCTGGCAAATCAACTACGTACAGAGTTTCGGGGTGTTTAGGGTTCAGGGTTTGACCGGTTTGGAGGTTTAGTTTAGGGGTTCAGGGTTTAAGGTTGTAGTTAGTCTAGTCTAGTTTAACCTGGTGTAGTATAGTATCCCTATAGTTTGAGTGTGGAACCCAGAGAGTATGATAAAACTATTCCTTAGGGTTCCTCGCTACAACTATACACTCTACTCTACTGCCGAGTGCACCAGATTTCAAGCACGGATTTTGGGCGCTTAAGATAGGTAGCTCAGGCCATCCTCAATGCCCGAACGTCAGCCGAACCGCCAGCAGACTCTGACCATGGGTACAGCTAGAGTAGCCAAGATGCCAGAAAGAAAAGTAACTGCACCAGTTTTTTCTAGGGTCAGTTCCCTTTCGAAATGTTTGAAAGGTACGTGGGCAACTCCAGGAAGGTGGATTCTCGAAGACATGTACTAGGAAGCCTGAAGCCGAAGGTCGTATATCCTAATTCAACTTCCGCCCGAAGCCTCGGACCTCAACCACAAGGACCCTTAAGGGGGTGTATACTGGGAGGGGGCAGGGGGCCTTACTGCCCGCAATCAGGACCTCATAAGGCCTATTCAAGTTGTCCCCTAGCCCCTCCCCCTTACCCCCCTACAATGCTCCCTGTGAAACCCTAAACCCTAAACCCGAAACCCTAAAACCCTAAAACCCTAAACCCTAAACCCTACAACCCTAAACCCTACAACCCTAAAGCTAAACCATCCTAAACCCTAAACCTAAACCCTAAAACCCTAAACCCTAAACGCTACAAGGGCCCCTGTGACTCAATAGCCCAGGAGCACTTGTTTCCGCAGGTTCCAAGTTGTCCGCCGGAGCTCGAGTTGCACTACTTCTTGAAGGCGGGTTTAGTCTAGGGCATTTTCAGGTGGGTAGTTACCGTTATAGGAGCCTTATAGAAGGTCTATATACTTTATAGAAGCCTTATAGAAGCCCTATATACCCAAACTCCCCACCTATCGTTTGCTTTAATTTAGGGCTTGAAGATGCGGCGCGTGTCATGCAGAAGGACAACTACCAATCCTTTGCAGAAATATACCATAATATCACCGAAACCTTGTTCTAACTGCAAAGGGGGTCTGTATTAAGGGAAGCATCAGCTGCATTGAGGTCTCTTGAGATCTGAGGATGGTATCGGGTTCTGGTTCACGACTGACAGCATTGCAATTTGGCTCCTGTGCTCTGTTTGTGTTTCTTTATTCATGTCGGCCGGGGGTGGGTGACGAAGATGGGTGTGAGATCTGTTTCTTGAGTTGCGAATGGCGATGGTCCAATGGTACAGGTAGTGAACCAGACGACGACGCACATCATGACTTGGTGCTGGCGCAGATGGAGAGCTTTTAATAACAAGATAACCTGAAGCTAATGCTGCTTCTGAAGCACAAAAATATGACGATGATTATGGTGATGATGATGATGATGATGATGATGATGATGATGATGATGATGATGTTGATGGTGTTGTTGGTTATTGGTTACGATGTTGATCATGATGATGTTGTTGTTGAGGAGTGATCGTGCTGGCGATGAAGACTGTGCTGACGGGCCATTGATTGCAATTGTTTTTTCTTCATATCATCGTCATGAGTTTTTTGTTTTTGGTGCAACCGTCTGCCTGCGTCCGGAATCTCTTGTTCGAGTCATGCTTGTGCTTTCGCGCAGCCACGGCAGCTCAAGGGCTGCTCGAGTTGACATCCAACATGAGCTTGGTATCTGCAATCTTTCCTTCGCAACAGCGTCAGCGTTCCAGTGTGCAAATAGCTGGAAATTGCAGAGCTCCGTCCTACACCTTGAGATTCTCTAAATTAATGGCAGATAATGGCCGAAACGTCCTTGTCGGGACTTGACGGCGCGAGGTCCAGACGCATCGCCCGGTTCAGTGATATGCGGCTTCAGGAACCGTGCAGAATAATTACGTAGTAGACTTATGCCTCCCGGCATTCAGGGCTATTCAATAGCTTTAAATATCCATGGAAGGGCAACCAAGCCATGGCTTTGCAAGATCACTGCAGGCTTCCTCGCATCTCCTCCTTCCAGGGAGGCTTACAAAAGGTCTACACCCGAGGAGTAGATCCGAAAAGGGACCCTAATTTGGATTCTACCCTTATTAGTATTCTGAAAGAAACCCTTATAGATCCCTTTAAGGACCCTTATAGTACTCTTATAGAAACCCTTATAGATCCCTTCAAGGACCTCCGATTCAACCTCTCATCGCCCTGTCGTGGCCTTCGCCGCGCTCTTCTGCCACCTTGGCTTTGCGATCCGCGAGCTCGGGATTTGAGTGCCTCGGCTTTCGAAACAGAGCTAAGTCGGTTGGGTTTAGGGCTTTTAGGGTTTAGGCATGCAGCTGTATCCCTAAATGTTCATGTGCCCAAATAGTATTTACCTTAGCCCCAAAGTACCTATATCGGAACTACATTCACGCCAAAGTATATACTACTCCGGTACACGGACCCTTAGGGTTATGTCGGTTATTAAGTCACCATGTCATGGGGGGTGTTTATATGATGGTAAATACGGCTTGTAGGTCCTAGGTCTTTGTTATCACGGCAACTTTCAAACATAACCTCCATAATTTAGAAGCTCCTTTACAAGAGCCCAGGTATGCGATACCAGCCTGGCTCCAGTTCGCAACGTCCTTCGGCTTCGCGGCGGCCTTCGTTTGGAGTCGAACCCTGCTGGGGATTCCTCCGCGTGGGCGGATGCCATCCTTGAAGACCTGGCTCAAGCGCCGGCCGCCCTTTCCCAAACGGCCGGATACCCAAAAGCTGAGGAACCCGGAGGGCGGGGCAAGTGATGTAGATATGATGAAGCAGCAGGTGTGCTTGCGCCCAGCGACAACTCTCTCCGGCGTATGGGAGGCTTATTTGTTCGCCGGCTCGTTTTCCACAATACCAGCTGCCCTGCAGATTCTTGAATTCCCAGCTGCGTTCTTGGACTGGAGACGAAGCGACGGCTTGATCCCGGGCCTTGCCAACACACCTCCGCCTATCGATCCTACGAAATTGAGGGAATTGCCTGGGAATGAGGATGACGTTGTGAAAGCTTGCGATGAGATGATCGACTCTTATGGCGGAGTTCTTTGTGCCTTCTACGAGAGCCCGGAGGCCTCAGAACCTGATCTGCTAGGAACACTGGCCCTTCGGGTGAAATGGCTCCCTGATGCTTGCCGCAGCTACGAAGAGGAGGGCTTAGAAAGAGCAATTGTGGTCCGCACTGTGCCCTTGAAGGCTGTTCTTGAAGGCAAGGGCCTGGAAGCTGTTGCCTACTTGGAGCAGTTTCTTAGTTGGCTTATTGGGGAAGTAAGTACTATGCCATACTATACTATACCAATGATACTATACACTACTATACTATACCCCTGGCTTATTGGGGAAGTAAGGTTTGCGGTTGCACCTGACTGGCGTGGTTCAGGGCTCGCAGCACGGATGTTGCAGGAAGCCGAAGAACGGGCCCGGTTTTGGGGACTCTCTGGTTCCCCAATAGTCAACCTTTAGGCTTATTTTCGCCTCTTGTAGTTTAGGGTTTAGGGTTTAGGGTTTAGTAGTAATGGGAATGTTTAACCTTTCTATTTCTGTGGCTTATTTCAAAAGTAAGGACTGCATCTTCTTGCCTTGCATGTTCAGCGCGACGACTGGCAGCCGCTACGCTTCTACGAGAAGAGTGGCTTTGAGATCTCTTCGGATTGGATGGGCCGTGGGCCTCAATTTTTTCTACTTGTCAAGTTCCTCTAGTAAATCTGGGGGCCGAAATAATTACCTATACTATTTTTTTGGGGGGGTTCCTTATATCATAATTCTGTTAGAGTATCATAATTATGCTATAGTATACCCCAAAACCCTATTCTCATTATTATAAGCCCCCTATAGTAGGCCCCAGCGGCCCCGGATCTCGGCTGTTGGAGAAGGAGCATGGTCTTGAAAAATCATGCGGGCTGTGGGGATATAGACGTGATGCTGCAAGTAAGGTCGCAGCTTATGTAGTGCTAGTAGGCAACGGTTTAGGGTTTAGGGTTTAGGGGTTTAGGGGTTTAGGGGTTTAGGGGTTTAGGGGTTTCAGGTTTAGGGTTGCTCCTACTTGTACCACCTACCTAGCTACCTACCAAAAACAGCTTATCGTAGCTTCTCAAGGCTTGAGCATTTCGCAGGCTTCAAAGATGAGAATACTTGCAAAAACCCTGACCCTTACCACCCCCAAACCCCCAAATACCCTTAATTTCCGAAGCCACTAAAGCCTAACCTAAAGCCCAGACCCTAAACCCCTGAAACCAAAATTCTCCTAAACCCCGGAACCCTGAAAGGGCGCAACCCTAAACACCAAACCTTAAACCCTAAACCCCCAACCCTAAACCCTAAACCCTAAACCCCAAAGGACTGAGACTTTCCAACTTGTCATCCTATGGAGCAGATCACCTCCCCACTGTTTAGGGTTCAGGGTTTAGGATTTAGGCTTCAGGGTTTAGTGTTCAGGGTTTAGGGTTCAGAATTCAGGGTTGAAGGTTTAGGGTTTAGTGCCATTTCCCGGATACCCGCAAAGCATCTTCAGGGAAGGGTTTAGGGTTTTGGGCTCAGGGAAATCGGACCAGGAGCTGAACCCTAAACCCTTAAGGGTTCAACCTAAACTCTAAACCCTTAAGGGTTCAACCTAAACCCTAACCCTTACGGGTTCAACCTTAACCCTTTGGGTTTCGAGTTTTTGTTTGGCCTATAGGCTTGAGGCCTTCGGGTTGATAGGACATTAGGTTATGCCTCCCTGAAAGATCCAGGCTTCATAGGCTTTAGGTTGAGGGTGTTCAGGGTTTAGGGGTTTGGGGTTTAGGTTGAGAGTTTAGGGTCTCGGCTTTCGGGGTTTAGGGTTTAGGGTTTGAGGTCAAGGCTCCATCAAAGATAAGATATGTTGCTGCGGCCTTTTCTTCAACCACCGGAGCCCGCCCTCCAACAGCCCTGAGGCCGACGCTCCCGGGTTCACCTCAGCTAGGGCTTAGGATTTAGAGCTTGAGGCCTTCAACAACATCAAAGGTTCCTGTATAACTTAACCTAGAGGGTCCATATGTAATTATTACTATTCCGGACTTAGGCCCCGACACCATAATAAGGACGGTTTTTTGGGACCCAACTTCATAACGGTAGTTTATGACGCTAAACCCGAAACCCTAAAACCTAGAGGACCCTAGAGGACCCTAAACCCTAAACCCCAAACCCTAAAACCTGGAGGACCCTTTGGGCCTTTGGGTTAGGAAAATTTCCTGAAGTAAGGATGGAGTCTGCGGGTCCTCACGAGATCATCCCAAACCGAATGCCCATTAGACCTCCACGGTTTCGTGTTTGGGGTTTAGAGTTTAGGGTTTAGTAACGGGGTTAGGGTGTCGGGTTTAGGTTTAGGGTTAGGGTTTGGGGTTTAGGTTTTAGTCAGGGTTAGGGTGTCGGGTTTAAGGTTTAGGGTTTAGGGTTTAGTAAGGGTTAGGGTGTCGGGTTTAGGGTTCGAGTTTAGGGTTCGGGGTGTAGGGGTACAGCCTGAGCACTCAACCCTACAAATCCTATAAATCCGAAATCCCCCTAAACCTTTGGGAAAAACTCAGGCACGTGAAGATCTTTAGGAAGGCCCCTAAACCCTAAACCCTTAACCCTAAGAAATCCCACAGCCCGTAACACCCCAAACCTCAAAAATTCTAAAATCCCAGAACCCCAAAACCCATAAAACCCTTAAGCCCTAAAATCCCAAAGCCCCAACCCCTTAAACCTTAAACCCTAAAGCCCTAAAATCCCCAAACCCATAAACGAATAAACCTTAAACCCTAAAGCCCTAATATAGAAGCCTAAATAATTACCAATATTATTTTGGTGGTTCCTGATTATAGTGATACCATAAAGGAGCCCAGAACCCTGTTCTAATTATTGAGGCACCCCTACAGTAAACCCTAAACCCTAAAATCCCCCATAAACCCTTAAACCTTGAACCCATAAGAGCAAACTAAACCCCTACCATAATTATCATTATCGCATAATGTACCCCAAAACCCTATTCTAATTATTAAGGCCCGACAGTAAACCCTCCGAGAAGACCCTAAACCTTAAACCTTAAAGCCCTAAACCTTAAATCCTAAAACCCTAAAATCCCCCATAAAAAACCCTTAAACCCTAAACCCCCTGAAGCCCTAAACTTTGAACCTTAAAGCCCCCAAAAACCCAGGAAACCCTTAAGCCCTAAACCCCTAAAGCCCTAAACCCTCTGAGAAGGTGGGTGGAAGCCGCAAAGGGCCTTTCAGGCGCAACTTCGCAGAGCCAGGCTCTCAGGTGAATATACGGGCCTTAATGCTTAGAAGAGGGTTCCTTGAAGGGCTCCTAGGGTCCTATAGGGGATCTATAATAGGGTTCTACAGTGGGGGCCTTAATGATTAGAATAGGGTTTTGGGGGGTTCCTTATGATGATTATGGTATGATATACAACCCTAAACCCTAAACCCTAAACCCTAAACCCTAAACCCTAAACCCTAAACCCCAAATCCTATTCTAATTATTAAGGCCTCTACATCAGGCTGGGGCTTCGGGTTCGAGTGACTTTAGGCTTAGGGCTTAGGGAGTGTAGGGGTTTAGGGGATTAGGGGTTAGGGTTTAGGGTTTAGGGTTTTGGGGTTTAGGGGTTTCGGGTTTGGGCATAGGGCTATGGGTTCAGGGTTTAGGTTTTTTGGGTTTAGGGCTTTGGGCTATGGGTTTAGGGCTTGGCTTTCAGGGTTCAGGTTTTAGGTTTTAGTAGGGCTTAGGGATGTTGAGGGCTAAGGGTTTATAATTAGAGTAAGGGCGCACAAGATCCGCACTTTATCAGGTGCAGCAATCGTGCTCCAGACTTGGCACTTTGCAAATCGGAATATTCCCTAAACCCTAAACCCTAAACCGCCAAAGCCCACAAACCCTGAGTCCCAAGTCTTTTGAATCGGAGCATACCGCAACCCTAAAGCAAAGTCCCGCGCTCTAAATGACTACCCCCAACTAGTTATTAAAAGTTTTAGGGTTTAGAGTTTAGGCCGCAGGCCAAATAGAACAAAGGCTTCAGTCTGGCGATTGAATCACAGTAGTACACGATATTGCAAAACACGAAATCCCCAATCCCATAAACCTTGAAAGAGTCTCCTCTCACCCTACTTGTAAGCGCTAACCCCTGTTTCGGCTTTTGATTTCGAAGGCCGGGCGTTCGAAATAGCAAGTTTCGGAGAGCTCGCATTGGAGGGTGTAGAGGCGTGGTATTAGGGTTTAGGATTGTAGGGTAAATTGTGCCAATTTAGATGCAGTGTACAAGCGTGTGAGTCTACTAGCTGCGTTAGTTGGTCTAGTTTCAAAACGAGGGGAAGCCTCTGTGTTTGTTTTTTGTCTATAACAAGGGGTTTCACTTCAAGATCCATCATTCTGCGTTATGAAGTTCAGGGTTGGAAGTGTCGCAGCCCTATGTCAAATGTAAGCATCAGATGCTTACGATGTACAGTCCGGCTTGCAATGAAGTGATCCGGGGATCCACCAAAAACATCGAGGAACGGATAGAAACGGATAGCAGCCCAAACCCTAATTACTTGTAGGATACTTATTGCACTGACTCTAGATACTCTACTTGCCGTAAACCCTAAACCTTTAGCCCCTTAACCCCCGAATTACCAAAACCTACTGTTCTGTAGGGTCCCTAAAATGATTCCATGTACTGGGACTAGAATACGAGGGTTTAAGCCCTGAGCCCTAAACCGTACTCATCAGAAACGTCGAAGCGCACAGCAGCTACCTTCAGGAGCACAGTGAGCGGAACCCTAAACCCTAAACCCTAAACCCTAAACCCTACCTTCAGGAGCACAGTGAGCGGTTGTGATGATTTCGGGGTGGATTGGCTGCCGGCAGCTGAGATGTCTTGCGCTGGCATGCGACCCCCGAGTAAGGGCGCCTTGCAGAGTTTTTGGATTCAGACCGTTTAAGTTTGAGGGTTTGGGGTTTAGGGTGATTCAGGCTTATTCGGCTTTACGATGAAAAGCGTGGAGGTCTAGGATTTGGGACATTTAGGATCAATCAGATCATGGACACTAGGAAGGTGAGCAGATTTTAGGTGTCGGGCCCTTGTGTTGCCTAAACACTAAACCCTAAACCTCTCGTGTCCTTGCTTAGGAGCCCTCCCAGGGTTGACAAGTCTTCAGGCATGTTGCGTCATATAGGGGCCTTAATAAGGATCTATATACTATAACTATAGTATAATGTTATACCCCAAAGCCCTATTCTATTATTAAGGCCCCTATACTATATATGGTAGCTCTGCACCATGAAAACTCGAACAACGATGCCGGGACTATACCTCCTACCACATGTGTGCCATCGGGCAACCCGGAGACCAAAAAGAGCTTTAGTTGAGGAACATCCCTCAGATTGAAACAGGCACCATAATAGTATTTAAAGGATATTCCTGATTATATAAGGGGTTTTGGAGTCTCCAACTTAATAGTTAGATTCCTAAAACCCAAAAAAGGAGCTACAACGGAGTCACTCCCCGTACGGAGGATTGCGGGCTCTCTGCAGGCTCCTCTGAGGGTTTTAGGCTTTAGGGGTTTAGGGTTTCGGGTCACTAAACCTAACCCTAAACCCTAAACCTTAAACCCTAAACCCTAAACCCTAAACCCCAAACCCTAAACCCTGCGCTGACCCAAACTGCGGAGCCCAAGGACGCAACTTGCACCGGACGGCAGCCTCACTGTGTGTGTGGAGTTTGTCAAGGATCGCCAGTGGGTTTAGGGTTTAGGGGCTAGGGTTTTAGGGTTTAGGGTTTAGGGTCTAGGGTCTAGGGTTTAGGAAAGAATTACGCATATTATTCTGGGGGGCTCCTTACTATAGATATACTGTAAAGGGGCCTAAGCCCGAAACCCTAACCTA
>CAJNDV010021035.1:0-10957 GCA_905221635.1 Symbiodinium sp. CCMP2456
CCCCAAAAAAAAAAAAAACACACAAACAAAAACATTCTAAATAATAAGACCCCTCCATTAAGGGTTTAGGGTCCAGGGTTTCAAGACTCTGGATTCCTTCAAGCTCCCACCCCGAAGCTTTCCTAACCCAATTCCGGAGCCCAGTACGACGCCGCTACGCGAATATAGGGGCCTAAATAACTACCAAGACTATTTTGGGGGTTCCTTATTATAGAAGCAAAGGCAGATTAGCCCCAAGAGCTTGTTCTAATTATTAAGGCCCCTATACTAAACAGTCTGAACATGACGCTTCCCCTTGTATCTTCTAGCCCCAAACTATTCGGCGCACAGTTATATACCCCCGAACCCCCAGCATGGATAGATGTTGATGCAATTGCGTTGAGAGCCCTGCAACCCCGTGGCATCTCATAGCGCCATTAAGTGTCGAGTACAGTCGATGATGGGTTTGAATAGGGTTTAGGGTTTAATTAGGCTTTTAGGGTTTTAGGGTTTAGGCTTTTAGGGTTTAGGGCTTAGGGCTGGTTTAGGAGTTGGAGTCTGCGATAGTTTTGGTTGCCCTCGTTCGTTCTTGGGCTCGGTACTGAAACGATGCCCCTCGGAGTGACGGCGGACGACATCCGTGAGTCCCTCGGTCCCTGCCAACCTCTCGATGTCATCAATGACGATAGCAAGGGTTCAGGGTTTTGGGGTTTAGGGTTTAGGGTTTAGGGAAAACCATTGGATGACCTTCTGTCCAGTTGCGGCTGCTGCCCCCAGCTCCCAGATCTTTCTTTGGTTGGCACCCATGTAAGAGCAGGCGTACCCAATTTGCAGGGCACTCCGACAGGGCCTGCTGCTTCGGTGGAATCGTCGCAGCTCCTGGCAGTACGAGGAGAATGGAGCTGGCAACGGCAGCACGCAACAAGAACTGTATGCACCCCCGAGCCCCAAAAAGCTGACAGCCAAGACAACCTCCTTATCATAATTCCCCTGATAGCCGTGGTACTGTAACCAGAACTCTATTCGGACAATCAAGACTCGCCCTGAACCCTATCCTACATCCTCATCCCTAAACCCTAAATCCTAAACCCTAAACCCTAAATCCTAAACCCTAAACCCTAAACCCTAAACCCTAAATCCTAAACCCTAAACCCTAAACCCTAAACCAAATGCTAAATCCTAAACTGTCCTAGCCCTGCCATCTCCCCAGAGCCCACAGGCCTCCTTCGAGTAGTCGGGCGCGGCTGCGAGGCAGCCATGGGTGCGTGTACGAGTCGGCTTAGGGTTCAGGGTTCAAGTTTAGGGTTCAGGGTTTAAGTCCAGGGCTTCGGGTTTAAGTTTAGGTAGGGTTTTATTTTGGGGGTTTGGGTTGAAGTTTAGGGTTTAGGGTTTAGGGACGGTTCGATCTCAACATGGATGATGCCATCAGGGTTTAGGGCCGAAAAGGGCTTAAGGGCGCCATATGGAAGAAATCATCAGTAGTAGAGCCCCATGAGTGTGGAATGTGAGTCATAATCCTTGTGGGTTTCATTTAGTTTTGTCTATTTCGGGTAGTGGGGTTGGGTTTAGGGTTTAGGGTTGTGCAGACATTGTACGTAGCGTCTGGAATGTAGAGTCTGATATCGCTTGTGCTTTAGTTGGATGAAGGTTTGGAGCTGAATATTGACACCTTTATGCTAGGTTCCGGGTAAGCAGCTTGCCTACGATGTCTTGAATGGATGCTCGTGTGTTTTCCAGGTTGTCTTTTGTGACAAACCCTAAACCCTAAACCCTAAACCCTAAACCCTAAACCCTAAACCCTAAACCAACATGTTCGGCATTTCAGGGGCTGGCACTTCAAGGCTTACGTCGAGTGTCGCTTGAGCGATTGCGGCTTTGCAGACTTCCCTTGCAAAACGCCGAGCATGCGACGATGCATACTGCACCCGAAGAAGTGACAAGAGCGATTACAGCTTAAAGCAACAGCAACCTTTGAACCTAAACCCTATACCCCTATACCCCCAAAATCAATGCGTAGCCAAAGCCTCAGCCACAAGCTGCTAAGCCCTAGTACAAACTGGCCCATCGAACAGCGAGACAAGCCAAGCACGAAAAGCGCTCTTACACATCTAGACCTAGATCCCACACTCCTCTCGACTATACTCTAAATACCCAGACACCCGGGAGGATCTAGAAAGTAGATCTACAGTAGATCCCTTAAGGAGGTTCCTGTAAAGTACGCCTTATAAGTAGTATAGGGTCCCAAATTAGGGGATCTACTTTGTAGATCCTTCCGGGGGTCTGGGTACCCACTATCAAGGACCATAAGGCCTCCATAGCTTCGGGTGTGCGACGTTGAAGGCCCCAAGGGGAGCGTATCGAGAAAGGGACGTGCACACAGACCGTGAAAGCAAAATCTGCCCTAAACCCCGAAGCCCCTAAAGCGTGAAGCCTTTGTAGCCCTGAACCCCTAATACCCATAATATCCCTAAACTCCCGGAACCCCCAAACCCTATGCTAAGGACCGTCGAGCATAGACGCAGAAACCCGAAACTGCATGCCTCAGTTCCTACATGCTCCCCTCAACTTGAGGGGTTTAAAGTCCAAAGTTTAAGTAGGCATTAGGTTTTATATGGTATGTCATACCGATATAGACGTCACAACCCTATGCACGATGTAGGGTTTAGGGTTTGGGGTTCAGGGATAAGCTCTAAACTTGACTCAAACAGCTTGGAACTCGAAGAACTAAAGCGAACGAACCAAGACGTTCCAACATCTCTGAGTTCAACGACGGCGCCGGAGCCCGCATGGTGGTGGCGAAGCCGCTCCATGAGCGATTTGGCCTGAAGACA
The DNA here is from genome assembly GCA_905221635.1 of Symbiodinium sp. CCMP2456. Taxonomy (NCBI): domain Eukaryota; class Dinophyceae; order Suessiales; family Symbiodiniaceae; genus Symbiodinium; species Symbiodinium sp. CCMP2456. The sequence goes on from CAJNDV010021035.1 coordinate 2,811, forward strand.
ATAGGGCATCAGAATAAGGTTCCTATATTCCTAGTAGGTTTTCAAGTGATTGCAAGGTTTTAGTGAGGGGCCTTACCCTAAATCCTAAACCCTAGACTCTTAAACCCTATCATTGGAATCTGATTTACTAAATAAGTAGTTGCAACGACCGAAGCTTCCCTGTAACGTAGGTTTCTTCGAAGAGCAGGTCCCTTTTGTGAGCTACTGCTCTACTTTAACCTTTTTATGGAATCCTTAAGCGAGGGGATTCTAAGGGGGGTATATAACCCAGTACCGACCAATTCTGCCTAGTACTCCCCTAGGTTCCCTAAACCTCCCTGAGGATGCCTCTGGCTTTCGTGTGCCTTTTCGTGATTCGTGTATTAGTGAGCCTTTTTTTTCCCTCGCTGGTGGTTCACATTTCGGGTTCCCTTTTTTCCACAAAAAACCCTAAACCCTTAAACCGTAAGCCCTAAACCCCTAAACCCCTAAACCTTAAACCCTAAACTACCAGTTGACCCATGAGCCTGCCCGAAAAGGGTTTGGGAGACGTTGCAAAGCGTTGCAAAGGACACCAAAAAGGCCTTCAAACAAAAAACAAAACTACCCTAAACCCTTAAACCGTAAGCCCTAAACCCCTAAACCCCTAAAACCCTAAACCCTAAACTACCAGTTGAAGTCCGAGCTTTTCTGGGTTTCAAATCTCCAGATCTGCTGGGTTCTGGTGCCCCACAGGTCTCAGCCTTGAGCCTCCCGGGCTAAGGGTTTAGGGTTGAGGGTTTAGGGTTTAAAGGGTTTAGGGCCTGTTTAGGGTTGAGGGTTGAGGTTTTAAAGAATTTAGCATTGAGGGTTGAGGGTTTAGGGTTGAGGGCCTAGGGTTGAGGGTTTAGGGTTGAGGGTTGAGGGTCTAGGGTTGAGGGTTTATAGGGCTCAGGGCCTAAACCGTAAAGCCCATTAGCAATTGCTTGATAGCAGCTAGCTGGTTGGTGCTTCTCGCCATATGGTCATATGGCTTGAGTTTCTGTTGCATACACACGTCTTACGGGGTTTCAGGTTTACCCTAAGGGTCCAGGTACCCAATAATCAGATACTCTCTCAAAACGTAACCTACATAACTACAAGCCTGAAACCCTAAACCCTAAACCCTAAACCCTAAACCCTAAACCCTGAACCCAAGCACCTTAGTATTGGACCCTTTGGACCTTACTACCAGGGTTTGGGGAACCTCGGGAGACTGAACCCACGAGACTAAAGGCCGTCGTCGATCTAAGCCCTAGAATCCCTTATGCCCCAAAGCAGAGAACAGTTCTGTACATTCTGCGAAGCCTTGAATCCTAAAACCCTGAAGCCCCAAAAGAAAGAACACAACCCTCCCCTAATTAAACCCTCAACCCCTAAACCCTAACCCCTTACGGTTTAGGGTTTAGGGCTGACCCCTAAACCCTAAATCCTACAAAGCTCTTGAGGCTGGTACCTCTCTACGGCCCGATCGCTCCGGAGGCTGCTGCCGCCCGAGCTCCCGCCACTTTTCTACTCTTAGAGGGCCCCTAGAAATTCTATAAGGGTTCTTGGTTTAGGGATTTAGATTGTCTACAGGAGCTGGGTTTCATGAGGGGCGGGGTCAAAAAAATATACATATTATATATATATATACACACATATATATATATATATATATATACGTATTTATATATTTTTTTATTGATTTTCATTTATTTATTTCTTCTAGCATCATCTTCTTAGAGGGTCCTTCAAGGCTAAGGGTTATTTTTGTTCCGCTAAAGAGTTTTTATGAGGGCTATAGAGCTTTATGAGGCTTCTATAAGGAGTGTATCTGCATGAGTCGGTAAGGGTTCTAGAAGGCTCTGGGGCCTAACCCTAAACCCCAAACCCTAAACCCTAAACCCTAAACCCTAAGCGTTTGGGGCCTGAGGCTTGGTTTTGGTTTTAAATTGGCTCCGAGGAGTTGGGTTCCAGAAGGCTCAGCTGTGGCCGAAAAAGATCTAGCTTTTTAGGGTTTAGGGTTTAGGGTTTAGGGTGCCTTATGATGGTTTCTATGTAAAAATCCCTATCTTGGGGTCTTAGGGTTCCCTATTATGGTTTTTCGATATATAGTCCCTAAAACCCTAAACCCTAAACAAGGTAGGTCTTTTCGGCTACAGGTAGGGTTCCATGGAGGGCGGTAGGTTTGTGTTTGCGGAAGGCATCATGGGCCCTGCACCTAACGTAGGGTTTCTTTTTTCTAAAGGGTTCCCTAAAGGGTTCTATAAGGACTATTATAAGGGTTTAGGGTATAGGGGCCCCCTTAATAATTAGCTATACTATTTTTTTGGGGGGGGTTCCTTCTTATAATTATGGCATAAGAATTCCCAAAACCTTATTCTGATTATAAAGGCCCCTATGTTAGTTGAAGTGAATCTACAACTCTCTTTACCTACAGTTTAGCAGCCATTACCCCTTCATTGATAGGTAGAACCCATAAGACTGTAGGCAGTTAGAGTCCCAGGAAACCTGGGAGCTAGGATTAAGGGGACCCTTGGGGATATAGACCCTCTCAATAAGGTCCCTTTTAAGAGAGCCAAAAGTAGGGTTCAGAAGGAAACCTCAAGCAAAGCTACCAAGAGCCTCCTGCGAAACTCATTCCCAGACCCCGTAGATCCAAACTGTCCTAAACCATATTCCTGCGAACCCCTGAGCTTTCAATCCCTCACCTTATGGTTTTTAGGGCTCATCGGGCTCATAGGGTTTATAGGGTTTAGGGTTGATAGGGTTCATAGGGCTTTGGGTTCTTAAGCCCCGAGCCTGAACGTCGCGTAAGGTCGGCCTTTACTTTGAGGCTCAGCTTTCCAAGCCCGGCAAAGAGGCTGCCGCGGCCTGAGACCTGGATTGTAGCACTTGTTTTGGACAACCCATTGCATGGTGACTGTAGGTTAGACTAAGATATAGCGAAAAAACCACATTCAAGGGCCTAGCTGAAGCCTTCGGTGCTAAACTTTAAGCCAAATTCCTGGACTCCGAACACCGCTTCGCCATATGGGTAGTTCTCTAAATTACGGTCCATCTGTAGGTCCCCAATATAGTACAGCACCCTTATAAAAAGGACCCTAAAAGGGACCCTAGTTTAGAGAACTACCCAAAAAAGCCTGACTACGGCCTACCTGTAGCACCTCCTGAATTACAGGGCATAACCTTCAAAGCAGTAGGTTATCGGATCTCAAGGTGAATGATGCATCGCAAGTGCCTTGAGTAGGTTGAGCCCACACCCATCAACCTTCTTTTAAGGAGCCCTTCAGTGAACCAGTAAAAATACCCTACTAAACCCGTTACCCTGAACCCCAAACCCTAAACCCTAAAATAGGGAAACTCGAAAGCTAAGCAATAAGCAGAGCAAGTTACCCTGAACCCTAAACCCTGAACCCTCAAATACGGAAACTCGAAAGCTAAGCAATAAGCAGAGCCAGGTTCTGATCCTGGAAGCGATGGCAGAGTGGCTGAAATCCGATAAAACCTTCTCGGAGGCTCACCGTTTGGGGTGCGGTTTAGGGTCCTGGGCTTGGGTTTGGTGGTTTGGGCTTTAGGGTTTGGCTTGGGTTAATGGTTTCGGAGTTCATTGACAGTGCCTGGCATGACGTGATATAGTGGTTTCTACATATTTCTATGGGGTCATAGCGCAGAATCCTTTTCTAATCGCTGAGGCCGCCATTATCGTTTGTGGATTTGCTCTGGGTTCGGGTCGGGAATTTATAGCAGCTTTCCCTTCGTTCGCTTTATATCTATACGAGAATAACAATAGCAACGATAGCAATACTAACGATACCATGGTAAGTATCTCTAGAGCGTCCGAAAGCCTATTCCGGTTCTCGAAAGCTTACTTCAATTCTTCAGGCCTCTGTTGAAAGCCGAGAGGCTGAGGACTTGCTTGGCAGTCCTCGCATAGCACTCGCAATTCTCGAACATCGGTTCCCTGAGTGTGTGTGTGTGTGTGTGTGTGTGTGTGTTTGGCTTTGTTTGAGGGGAGGTTCGGGTAGTGCTTTGGGTTTCTAGTAATCTTCGGACACTTTTGTGTCTTTGTGGGGGATCTCGGGTGGGTCACCGTTATCCGCAGCCTTACACGGGGTCCCTGTCGAGGCATGTTTACATTGGAAAGGAGGCGCTAAAGAGTGAGTTTCGGGTTGTGGGGTTTTGGGTCTTTGGGGTTTTGATTTAGGCAGTTCGGGCCTACTTTGGGTTACATGTTAGACTGTTAGATATGAGAAGGGCCGATCCGTCTCAGGTGGTTATCGAAGGCCACTGCGACCGGCTGGAGCCACAGGCCTTGCTATTGGTTCTGGGCGGAAGATGGTTTATTGCCATTTTCAGTTTAGGATTTAGGGTTTAGGGTTTTGGGGTTTTGGGTTTAGGGTGACTTCCGCAGGAGTCCACTACATAGCATGGGTTGCTGCACTATGACTACAGAGGAGCATGCTTTGCAGGTAGTTGGGCCTCCCTTGGTTTGGTGATGTAGTGGATGTCGATTTGAGGTGTTGTCAAAACCCTAAACCCTGACCCTAAAAGTCACGGTGTTGTTCAAGTTTGGTCAGGGCCTGCTGTTCATGGTTTCGCAGACATGGCAGGCGCCACAGCTGTCTCTTTCTCGCGCGAACGCTGTGCGGGCTTGGGACTCAGACGGCTCCCATCACCTTGTGCTTATAGGCCTTCTCTCCTACAGGCCCCAAGACTTCAAGAGTCATTTTTTCGGCCGAAACCCTAAAACAGTGAATCCTAAACTAGACAAACTCTGAGCCCTAAACCCAAACACGCTTGAAACAACAAAACGAAGCAAAGCTTTAAGACTTGTTTAGGGTTGTATAAGGTCTTGGTTGGAAGGCTGCTAGAAGGTCTATTTGGGGTTAACCTTCCACCCTTGGCCCCTGGGTTTCATCTAGCATGCTACACCCTACAATACGAAACTCCTTCCTTACAAGCCCTCAAAACACTATATATAGAAATAAATAAATAAATATAAATATAAATATAAACATATATATATATATATATATTCTATCATAAAGCCATGCTGCGACTTATGAATGCTTGGGGATGTCGTGTTACCAGACCCTTGATTTTCGGAACTTGATGACCTAAGCTGGTGGGATCATAGAGCCCGTGTTGTCCAAGGCAGTGGATTCATCAAGGAATCACCCAACCCTAAACCCTAAACCCCGAAGGGTTGTTGGTGACATCCCAAGCCGTAGTTTCAGGTTGAGGGCTTCAAAGGTTTCAGTACAGATGGCTGAGGGCGTAACGTAGGGGCCTTAGCAATTACCTATACTCTTTTGGGGATTCCTTAGTATAATTATACTATAGTGGGCAAAACCTTTTCTAATTATTAAGGTCCTTGTATTATGCCAGGTACATGTTCTGAAGAGAGCGTGTAGGGTTTAGGGATCAGAGAAACCTATCCAGACATGGCTGCGGGCCCTTGTAGTTTACCCCTTCGAAAGTCCTAGCAGTGCACCCAGTAGCTGAAGGAGTATACGTTTCATCTTTTGGGTAAGATCGTCTCCAGTTTCATGAAAAGTTTAATTGTCTTTGGGCTTCTGAACTTCATCCCCTGAGTTCGAACCTAGAATTAAAATGTATACTAGTTGATTGGGACAGATGAATTCAAGCACCGAAGTGCATGACCTGTGTACCCCAAGCGCAGGGCTACTAGACCTGAACCTGAACCGGAGTTCTTGTTAATTAACCCTGAGGGTTCATGTACTCATATAGTCTATACATTGGCCCCAAAGTACCTATATAGGGACTAATTTAAGGCCAAAGTATATACTATTTGGATACATGGACCCTTAGGGTATAGTCGCCATTGTAGTTCCTGTTTTTGGTCTAACCAACTGTACTGTACGGTGAGGATCTTATCAGGTAACCGCAAACAGGAACTACAATGGAGACTACAGGTAAACTGAAGCCGCTATATTGAACTTTAAAGAAGCCTATGCAGCCTTCAACGCAGCCCGAGACCCAAAACCCAAATCCCATAAGAGTAAAGCCGCTCAGAATCATAAACCCGAAATTCAAGCATATGAGAGCTTCGGAAGCACCGAATGGAGGCTATCGGTTTTTGGCAGCGACTTCGGGACCTACGAGCAGATCGCCCTACCCGGCACGGACCAGGCCACCTTGGCTGGCGCAGCCCACGATGGGAAGGAGCCTCCGGCTCTGTCTCTTAGGCTTTCTATGAAGGGTTTAGGGTTTAGGGTTTAGGGTTTAGGGTTTAGGGTTTTAGGGTTTAGGGTTTAGGGTTTAGTATTTAGGGGTTTAAGGGTGTAGGGTTTAGGGTTTAGGGATTTAGGGTTTTGGAATTTTGGGGGTTTGGGGTTTAGGGTTTAGGGTTTCTATGAAGAGCCCCACACCCTAAAACCTTTTAGCCTTGGGCCCTAAAGTCTACACCTTTACAGAAACCCAAGCCTTAAACCCTAAAACCTAATATAGGGGCTTCAATAATTACCCATACTATTTCAGGGGCTCCTTAATATAATTCTAGTATTATAATATTCCCCAAGACCTTGTTCTAATTACTAGGGCGCCTACATTAAACCTATGAAGTGAGTGTTTGATGACCCTAAACCCTAAACCCTAAACCCTAAACCGAGGGTTTTGAGCTTGAGGGAGCTCTGGAGCTCAGGATTTAGATTCGCTTTCTGGATGCAATGTACCCAGACAGCCCAATACCCCTTAATTAGGGAATATACCTTAGGAGTCCAATAGGTGAAGTTTAAACTTGTTTGGTATATTAAACCCCTACTAAAAGAAAAGTTTAAACTTTTTTGGGCCAGGGTATTGGGCTTAAAGGATACCTTAAATCATAATATTAAGGCCCCTATAAGTTAAGGTATATTCAGTATTATTCCGTATTTAACGGGTATTGGGTTCTCTGGGTAGGGATAATTAGAACAGGGTTTCGGGGCCCAATATATTATTGTAGCTACAATAAGGAACCCCCAAAACAGTATTGGTAGTCATTTAGGGCCCTACATAATAGCTTTTTGCATACCAGTTTTGGGGGTTCTATAAGTTTCCCGTAAATTGTCTATAGGGTCTCTGTTTAGTTTCCATGGGGTTGAGGGTTGCAATAGACAAACGAGCCAAGTTGCGTTCGTTCAAGCTCGTATGTATGATACCAGTTTACATGTTGTTCTGAGGTCCTGGGGAAGTAGGTTTCATTACTTACTGTGTTTTTGCTATACTTCTGAGCTACTGTGCAAGACTTCGCTTTTAGTCTGTGAACCCCAGACCCTGCACCATGTTAAAGCCATCAACATCTCTAAAGTGAAGCTGAAAGAAACAAGCCTGAAACTCTAAACACTAACCGTGTAACCTCGAAACCCTCAACTCCAAAACCCACAACCCCAACACCCTAAACCCCAAACCCTAAACCCTCAACCCTCAAAAAAAACCCTAAACCCTAAACCCTCAACCCCCAACCACAAAACCCTTCTAGGCCTCCATCCGCGTAACCCTTCACGCTCAAAGTGTCTAAAGAATGCTGACGCCCTCGGGTTTCTTAATTTAGGGTTTAGGGTTTAGATTCTTACCCTAAACCCTTAACCCTGAACCCGAAGCCCTAAAGCGTAGCGCGACCCTATTTCTATTTCTTAGTTCAAAACCATTTTTCCCCAAGCCCCCAACCCCCTCTACATCTCCCTAAACCCTGAACCCTAAACCCAAAACCCTGAACCCTGAACCCCCAAACCCCTCTACCTAGACGACCCAACTACCCTCTATTCTACCTCAAATACTACTATTAAGGACCATAAGGCCTCTATTAAAGGGCCATTGGGGCTCTTGGTACATCTTATCACTCATACCCCAAACCTAAAACCCTAAACCCTACATCCTTAACCCAAAGCCCCAAACCGCAAAAGCCCTCAACCGCAAAAGCCTATACATCCTAAACCCTAAACCCCTGTACATCCTAAACCCTAAACCCCTATACATCCTAAACCCTAAGCCCCTATACATCCTAAACCTATAAGCCCTAAACCTATCTTACAACACATGACTCAATCAAGATCGAGGACATTTTCAGGTGGGTAGTTACCGTTGTAGGAGCCTTATAGAAGGTCCATATACCTTATGGAAGAATTATAGAAGCCCCATATACCGTAAACTCCCCACCTGTAGTT
>CAJNDV010021035.1:27606-50889 GCA_905221635.1 Symbiodinium sp. CCMP2456
GGGGGGGGGGGGGGGGGGGGGACTGCCTGCTAAAGCAGAACGGGAAGGGTGCCCGTGTGACTATGGGCTATTGTGGAACATAATTAGGACTCACGACCAGGTTTTGGATGAGGCTTGCGAAACTTCCGGAAACACCCAGATGAATGGCTTATAGATCTTAGTGAGCCGAGTTCAGACACTTTAACCCTGTCGCTGAACCCTTAGCACACCAAAGCCGAGGCGCCTGAAAGCAGTGCTGGATTATTGTCGCGAGGCCAACGCTGGGAAAAACACCTGGCAGTCCGGAACATTGGGTGAGGTGGGAAAATTGGCGATTGTTCTCGTTACCATTGGTACTATTTCTACCGTTACTGCCCCTAAACCCTATATATAAGCCCTAANNTAAGCCCTAAACCCTAAACCGTAACGTATTGTTGGCGCTGAGGACTTGCAGGGTGTATAGGGTATAGCGGGGACACCACATTGGCGAAGCTTTGTCATTCAGAAATATACCGAAAAAAAAATCAGCATCCCTTCCCTTTATACTAAGCATAAGTATGCATTGCGCCGCTGTTTGCAACTCTAAAACGCACTTAGTTGGTATTTATGCTTGAGCTTGGCAAGGTCGTGCTTAGTATGGAGCTGGTAGCAGCACGCAGCTTCGCGCATTACCAGATCGCACGCCAAGCATGGATCAGTGACAGGTGACGTGGGAGGAGGCATGTCAACATGCCTTCGCCCACGAGAACTTCGTGGACGTCATTTTCGATCCTGACGGCTTCACCAAGGAAGCTCCGATGCTGAAAGTGCGGCTGCCGGTGTATCTCAAAGGGGACACGATGCTCGGCTCCGATTTCTCCCGAAGACAGCCTCGACCCTGAACCCCAAATCCTAAGGCCCAACTCGCTAGACACTAAAACCTTAAACTCCTGCACCCCTAAACCCTAAACCCTAAGCCCTAAACCCCTAAACCCCTAAACCCCTAAACCCCTAAACCCTAAACCGTTACAAGACCAAAAGGTCGAGACAGTAAACCCTCGAAGTAGGGCCTTGATAGGTATAAAGTCCTAAACGCCATAAAAAAAACCGAAGGTTAACGCTCTTCTATGCCGGAAAGCCCTAAGCACAAGCACCCTTAACTTGTGGCCCTAAACCTAACACGCAAAAGGCCTTGAAGGTATGTGTGATCCTTCGGGCCCCGTCAGGTGGTGTATAAGGCGGCGGGGAGATATGGATTTAGGGCTTCGAGTTGTGTTTACGGAAATTTAGGGTTTAGGGTTCAAAGGATTTATGTAGAGGGTTTCGAAAGCTCCTAAAACAGGTACAGTACATGGACTCTGAATCTTGATGTAGCCATGATACGGCTTTCTAAGGCTCGAGGTCAGGAATGTCTTCTAGGTCTGCTAGGGCAGTTCACCTTAAGGCCCTAAGGGTCCAGATGCCCAATTTGGGTTTAAGGAACCAGAGCCAATGCAAATGATGGTTCCTGACCTGAAGCCCTAGGTTCTACCGTGTGGGTACCTCGTATTTTCAGTCTACTACAGAGACCCTCCGAAAACCCTTATAGAACGATGTAAATCGCATGCAATAGTCAGGAACTCTTGCATCACAACCTTCACCGTCGTTCCAACTGGGAAGAAGAAGGCCGTTGACTACAGCAAGGCCGCTGCAAAGACCAGCGCGAAGAAGAAAGTCTCCAAATGAGCGGACTGACCTTGCACTCAGGTTCCTTAAATGGATCTATAAGGGTTTGTGTAGGGGGGCTTCTAAATGAATTACAGGACATACCTCAGCTCATATTAGGGATATTGCTACCAGTTCAGGTATATTAATACTGAATTAATACTAAATGGATGTTGGAAGGGCTGGGAACGCACTCGATGTTTCCAATTCTAAGCCGGCCGGTCTGGTGGATAGCTTCCAGGACGTGTTAAGACCACATCGAAAGAATAAGGCAATACGGGGGCTTAAGATAATTACCAGTACTCCTTTATGGGCGTTTCTAGCAAAGCCAACCTCTCCATTCGTAGGGTTTTTGGATCCCAACTACCCTATACAGTTTCATATAGGGTTTAGGGGTCTAAGTTTAGGGTTTAGGGTTTAGGGTATAGCATGACCCAGTATAGAACCCTTTCAACAACAGCAGCAGTAAACTACCTGCGTCTCTCCTGGATCAGACCCTCGAGTTTGCTGTTGCAAGACATATCCTCTAAAGTACAATCTTGAACCCTCTGTACTGCCTTATGGGTAGTGTACAAGTCTGTATGAGGTCTAGCTATGGTTCAGGGAAGTAAGTTTTATGCAGTGCTTGCGCGCTGCAGCTGCGATTGTTTTGCGACAAGCTCGCCGCCGGCATCAAAGCCATGCCTCGCAATGCACATCGCAAAGGCCGACGTGCTCCTTCAGAAATCGTTGCGGATGTCTCTGCAGATGTCCTGCATATCGGTTTTCCAAATAGCTGTGCACATGCTGCCTTGGGTTGCGAGCTTGTTGGGGTCGATTCGGTGTCGCAGCACGCATGCGGTCTGTCCATCTATCTACGGCGTCTGTGTGTGTGCGCGTGTGTCTGTCGTTCTGTCTGTTGGTCTGTCCGTCCGTGCGTCCGTCCGTCCGCCTGTCTGTCTGTCTGTCTGTCTGTCTGTCTGTCTGTCTGTCCGTCCGCCTGTCTGTCTGTCTGTCTGTCTGTCTGTCTGTCTGTCTGTCTGTCTGTCTGTCTGTCTGTCTGTCTGGTCCGTCCGTCCGTCCGTCCGCCTGTCTGTCTGTCTCTCTGTCTGTCTGTCTGTATCGGTGTATATATATTTGTATGTACATACATATATATATATATACATACACGTATATGTTTTGTCTATCCTAAGGAAAAGGCTTACAGCTGACTCACAACACCCAAAAGCAAAAGAAACCCTAATACCTCAACCCAAGGCCACAACCTTCAGGCCCTGAACCCCGAACCCCAAAAATCCCAAGGCACCTTCCAGCCCGGACCCAAAACCCTGAATCCAGACCCAACCCTAACCCTCCAGGTACCTACTATAGAGGGTACTCCCTAAACCCTAAACCCTAAACCTTAAACCCTAAGCCCTAAACCCTAAACCCTAAACCCTAAACCCTAAAGCCTTTCATAATAGTAGGTACCTGGAGGGCTAGGACCCACCTGTAGTCTCCACTGTAGTTCCCTTGTGTTTCATGATTAGGACCCCAAAAGATAACCCCAAGAAGGAACTACAATGGAGACTATAGGCAAAGTCCTGAACCTGAAGCCTTGTAAGCCGTTCCAGAGAGCTCCCCTAAACCCTAAACCCCGAACCCTGAATTTTAAACCCTAAACCCCAAACCCTAAACCCATCTCTGCTTCCGCTTCTCCGGCATTTGGGCTCTCAGCGACGCGGAGAGCGCCGGGGTCCCCGGGGGGCCTGTGAGGCTGCTTTGGGGATGGCCAGCGACAGGCGGGAGGGCCTTGTGGGGAAGGGGAAGGGGAGGGAAGGGAAGCTTTTCACATGGTTATTGTTATTATTGGATTTTCCTTTAAAGGATATTATGTGCTCTGGGGGCCTTTAAGGGTTGATCTTCCCATGTTTGTCGTTTAGTCCTCGTATTTTGTAGTGTGTGTGTGTGTGTGCAAACGGTTTTGTTGGAAGCTGCTCAAGGGCTGTCGTGGGCTGCCTTAATGATTGGGTTTCGCGTTCAGGGTTTAGGGTTTAGGGGTTTAGTGTTTAGTATTCAGGGTTTGGGTTTTTGTTTGTTTGTTTTATGCGATTCCTGTTTTGTTCAAGGGTCGCTCTTGGTTGTTTATGGGTGTTCACATGAGGCATGGGTTTCATTCCTCTAAGGGATTCTCTTTAGACGGTTTTGTGGAGTTTTGGCTGTTGGCTTTTCAGGGTTCTCAGGGTTAGTTTCGTGATCCTGCACGGTGTGACTGGCTTGCTGAGGCGGAGCCCAGGCCCTGAATCTAAACCGCAGGCTAAGAACGATTGCATGACAATGGGGTCCAGGATAGGGCTATACAAGGCTTAGCAAGGTAGGCCTTCGGGTAGCTGTATACTTTCCCTTAATGAAATTATGAGGATTTTACTTACGAGGATTTGTCAGAGGCTTTAGAGGGTCAAGCTAGTTAGCGATGTTTGAGGAAGTATCCCGAGGTCTTCAATCCGAAACCCTAATCCCTAAACCGGTTTGGGTGTAGGGTGAAGATGACAGGATTCTTGGCTGTTTCAACTATCGGCCTGATTTGTCAACGTTTACAGGGTTCAGGGTTTATAGGGTTTTCATTTTGGAATATCCACCCGGAATACTATAGGATCCTAATTCATGGACCCTTTTAGTATCCGTTCATGGACCCATTAAGAATTAATAGCCACCCAAAAACACTGGGATCCTAGTGAATGGACCCTTTAATATCCAATATCTCCCCCTGACTGGCCTACTAGAATCCTAACTAAGGGACCTAAGTGACCCAGACGGTCCATATACACTATGACTATGGACGTGTTCCCCAAAAGATCATCCTTATCATGGTTTTGAGGGACCTATCTATTTCCATGATGGTACTATCTATGAAACACCCTAAACACCAGATATGGCCCCGCCGAGTGAGTAAACCCTAACTTACAAATAGACCCCTATGACTAAGGGACTGAAGGTTTGGCGTTCTTGAGGTTGGCTCTTAGGACTTTACTATATGAACTAAGACCCTAAACCCTAAACCCTAAACCCTAAACCCTAAGACTATAACAAGTAGGCTAAAAGTCTAACCTTCAGGAGGGGTTCAGAAGTCAGCCAAGAAGCGAGTGCTCAAAACCAAGTAGAGGGGAATCCTAGCACGAATCCTCCCAAGCACATGTCCCAACGTTCTGGGATTTGCTGCCTGGTTTTTGGGGGACCTTTATCCCAAAGCGGTACTACATTATTCTAACCTTCGCAACCTTATCCCTCAAAAAAAAAGCTCTTCCACTCATAATTGGGTTTCGAGGCGACATGGCGGAACCATGCGGAAAGCCGGTCTGGTTTCAGTTTTACAGCATTTAGCTAGATGTCTCTAGTCTTTTTTCAGGGAAGCGAGGGTTACGAAGATAGCGTTTCTTGTTTTTGACGTAGCGTTTCCTGTCCTCAGTGATAGCGTTTTCTCTGCTTGTGTTCTCCCTCGAAGCTGATCTTGTTTGCTCGGGGCCCGAGGGCGAATGAATATACAGATGTGCCCTGCCCGCCGTCCGCAGCTTGCGTGCAACAGAGAGGCTCAGTACGCCTGCCCTGCATGCAGAAAAACAAGCTCACTACTACTATTACTACTACTACTACTACTACTACTACTACTACTACTACTACTATACTACTACTACTACTACTACTACTACTACTACTACTACTATACCTAAAGGGAATTGTATATTGCAAAGACTTAATCCAGGATATATGTATACACATATAATACTATATATCTCACGAATCCCCTACTTAAAACCAGCATATTGGCACATTGCCTCTACATGTTAAGCTATATATGTTTGTTGTTTCCAAGACCATCGTGCATGATCATGACAACTTGTGATGTTTAGCATGGGCGCCGTGCAAAGGCCTGACCCCCCGGCTTTCTGCCATGCATTGCAGCACCGACTGTGTGTGTGTGTGTGAGAATTTGCGTGCAAACATGCATCCGCTGATTGTGAATTTGTGACTGCTTGCGATGATGCATGCAATTGTATTCAGCAGCCATGCAGCGCTGTTGTTGCTCAAGCAGGAGGGCTCAGGCAGATTTCTGTTCATTGAGGTCTGCTTGTCCACATGGTGTCGCTTGCAGCTCTTGCCTCCTGCTCCCAATTTGGTGTGCGAATGGCCCACGAAGAAGGACCCCCATATAACACGCTTTGGAAAACTTGCGTGGATATATAGTTACTCATTAATTACTCATTATTTCCTGCAGAAAAATCGAGCTTCAGGACTCATGACTATGCCGCCAACTTTCTGGGCTACTTGCCTTACGGCCCTTTTCGAGGAGGAGGTCTGCGAGATTAGCCTTTCATCTCGCTAAACTAAAAAGCTGTCCTTTAAATTCGCGAGGCCCCAACTATGACGGGTGATGCCATTGTGAAGATAGTCGTGATGAACATACGTCTCGGGGGAGTTTGCAAGCACTTCCAGCACATGTTCGGGAAAGAAGGTGTTCCGGCCACTCGACTTTTTTTCTGTGTGCCGCAGAGACCGCTGCGGATCTTCAAAAGCCGCATGCACCTGCCCAGGTAACTTCGTCATGAGCCATGCCTTAAGGGGGCGATTGTTTTGCGGAGGCAGCGACTGTACAGGCTGTCTGTGCGTGCATGCAAGCAGTGATACATGTGGGCCCTCGATCGATGTGATGTAACTTCATCTGTTGCGGCATTTAACTAGCTCTACATATAATAGTAGTAGATACCATCAATTTTCTTCGCAGTGGGCACATATAGTTGCTGTGCATGCGGGCGCACTAGTGCTTTGTCATTCTAGAATACTAGCCGGGGAAAGGCGACAGTTCAGCAAGCATTGATGCTGATGTGCAAACATTTGCAGGGCTTGGATTCATAGGGCGTACATGGGGTTGTAGGAAAATCCTCCATCCCTGTTACGTGGCCCGAGATCCGGAAGCTTCCAAACCTAACTGTGAACCTAATATATAATCTAGATAAACCCTTATATCGATATAACCCCCCTATATTTCTGATGCCCACGCAGGTTGCTATCCGCCGTGATCTTCATTGCAAACCTGTCCCTTCCGTGTAAGGCCGGAGTATGCTGCATGAGTTTACAGCAAGCATTTGCAAAAGTTATGATCGAGAGCAAGGGCTGCTGCACATTTCTACCCAACCTCATCCTCTGCCATCCCCCGCCGTTGCAGGTTGGCTGTGGCAGCGGCTGTTGCAGCGGCTGCATTTCCTTGGCTTACAAGGCTTGGCCTGAAGAGGGTTTAGGGCTCAGGGGCTCGACATTAACAGGTTCAGAGTTTTAATAGGGTGAGTGTGTAGAGTATAGTCGAGATGGGTTCCTCCACGCTGGTTCCAGGCATGCATGCATAGGGTCATGCGCAGTACACGTACTGAACATGTTGCATCAATTAGGACCATTTGGGGGCCAAGCCCCGTCAAGAATTTCTATCGAAACCAGTATATGCCACACGGGCCACACCTGCATGATTGCAATCATAAAAAACCTTGAGTGCGCAAGCCCTGTTCCCCGCGTGAAATCCAAAGCCCTGCTTCCAATCAGGCGGCGCTGGAGCTTTGCCGGCCAAGCTGTTTCTGTTTGCAAGGCTGGTCTCGATGGATTTAGGGTTTTTCTGGGATGTGTATATATGTATATATATATAGGTCTTTTTGTAGCTCATGGCCCGGTAGCAACAAAAACGGATTACGGGTTTATAAAAGGCGGACCTATTACTTATACATATGTGGTGTTGTTTATCGTTTAGTAGAGTTCAGTGGCTTACGGGGTTTATATATATATATATATACGTGGGTTTGAGTCTGTAGAGTACATATACTGGGGTTTACGGGTTTAGGGTATTAAGGTGGGCTTATATAGGGGAGAGAGTCTATAGGTCATATATATATATATATATATATACAAAAATATATGTATATATACACACATATACAGGGATTTAGGGGTTTCGGGCTTGCGACTGTTTACGAACATGCCCCAGAGACTATATTCCGGAACTTACAGGTCAAGGCAGCAAGGGTAAACCTCGGTATATTGCTTTTGTGGCCATGGCGGCCGCAGCCATAGTTGCAGCAGAGCCAGAGCCGGAAGCCGAAGAAGTGGGTGTGGAGCTGCCTGCGAAAGGTGTTCTTATGCGCAGGTGGGAGGACAGGACCCTAATCCGAGAATACGTCAGGGCCCACAAACGACTGTTGATGTGGCCGTCGGCTGAGCTGACAGGAGTGGCTTCTCAGGCCTCGTTAAAACTAAACAGGTTCGCCATCGCCGACATTTTGATCGAATGGGGCAAAGCCTGTAAAGAGCCTAAGGCTCCTCCTATCGGCTGGCTTAGGGACGAGGCGGGAGGTTTCCGTTTGTTGCTATCTTGTATATGTTAATCCCTTGCAAGTTAATGGGTAAACTTCCTATATGAACTCTTCTAGTAAGCTTTTCAGAAATCCCGAATATAGGTGAAGCAGTTGCACAACACGCTTGTCACCGACCCCAACAACGTCACGATATACGTCGATCAATGGGGGGCCAAGAGACTAAGCTCTTTCTGCATCCGCAGATTTCGATCGGGCATCATGAGCTTCCGGGACGCCGTGTCACAATCGCTAAATGTAGGGCTCTGTGGGTTGTTGTTACTTTGCTCAAGTATATTTCGTCTGGGTTCTTTAAACATAGGGTGCTTAATGTGTTATATATATAAATACACACATATATTGGACATGCAGTACACATGGCAATATATGGAAGAAAGATACTTAGATACGGAAAAATAGACAGATGCGGTTCCTCGATTTTGCAGGATCCGGCGCTCCAATTCATCATGGACATCATGATGAAAGCCTGGGCTGATGAGGTTGAGCCGGACGACGGTGATGGACTTGTTCCTCTGCCAGCTCCGGTGCCAGGAGCTGGTGCTGATGATGGGCCTTCAGCTCCTGATGCGGGAGGTGGTGCTGATGACCCTGCAGGGCATGCTCCAGCAGATCCGGCCGAAGGTGAGGCAACAGCTTCTTCTGAGGCACATGATGATGGGGTTTCAGGAGATGTGTACGAGGCACCGGAGCTCGAGAACGATGATGATCATGAAGTTAATGTATGTCCGTTGACCCGTAGCCTTGAGGAGTACTTCTTGGAGGTTGCTGATGGTGAGGATATGGCTTCGTGCGATGCGGGCCCTGCTCCAGAAGCGGATGCAGTTCCGACCCCAGTGGAGCCCGTGGTGCCTGTCCCAAGCCCTTGTGCAGAGTCCAACGTGGGTCCCCAAACCCCCAGCCCGGCTCCAGATCCGGAGGCTGTTCCAAACCCAGTGGAGCCCGTGGTGCCTATCCCAACCATCCCTGAGCATCCAGCTGAGCCAATTCGGGAGGATAGGATTTCTCAAACAGTGTTCGTGTTCTAATCGGTTTCTCTTCCTGATGTAGTCTTGCCACATGATTGGCTGAAATTGCAATCGCAGGACGCAGCTCCAGCTCCAGTGATCTGTGCGCCTGATCGCATGCAGAAGGCCAAGACAAAGACTAATCGCGCAATTTTGGAGCGGATGAGAGAATTGCAGCATCGTGTCTTCATCAGTTCAAGTGTTGTGTAGACAGCGTGTGGAAATTCAGTGCGTATGTGTTCTGCACTACCAAGGCAGCGGTTGGATGCTAAGAAAGCGGCAAAGGCATTCCGGCCGGCATTGCCACGCATGCCATGTCACTGGACTTTATCCAGACTTCAGATATTTCAAGCAGTTTGTTTTGGCACTTCCGACTATATATATATATATATATACAGATATCTATATGTGTGTGTATATACACTCGAAATAACAATGTGCAATTCAGTGGCTCAATTGCATATAAATATTTTCCCTCGCCTATTTTGATATATGTGTATGCATGTGTGTATGTATTTATGTATGTATGTATGTAGGTATGTATGTATGTATGTATGTATGTATGCATGTATGTATGTAGGTAGGTAGGTAGGTAGGTAGGTAGGTAGGTAGGTAGGTAGGTATGTGTTTTTGTATGTATGTATGTATGTATGTATTTATGTATGTATGTATGTATGTATGTATGTATGTATGTATGCATGCATGCATGCATGCATGTACATTGATGTGTATCTGTTTGTGTCGGTGTGTGTGTATGTATATGTGCATACATGTGTATATATATATATATGTGTACCATGTGTGTGTGTGCACATGTGCGTATATATATATATATATAGATATACACTGAGGTTTATTTTTTTTACTTATGTGTGTGTATGTGTATGTGTGTATATATATATATATATATTCGAACATGTATATGCAAAAGGAGACTACATGGTCTCGATACACAAGTGCAGCGAGGAATCAATGTAGTTTTAAGCAGCGTTATGTTCATTTCATTGACGGGTGAAAGCTGGCCCAAGGCATTGATCCCAATGCGGTTGACACTCAAATGTACGATGCCGCCGGGGCTTTCGCGACGTGGGAGGCAGGGCAGAGCCTTGCAAGCCAGTCATCCGGCTCTGCCTGCAGCCGCTACAATTCTTTCGCTTCCGTCGACTCCAGCGCTGAGACGTTGGTTTTGGGCGCACATCTGGATCAACAGCAGGAGCTTCCGGAAGTGCCTGAGGTGGTTCAGCCTATGGAGCCATTTGCTGATCCAGAGGCTGCGATTGGGGAAGCAATGGAGCCTGGCATGAGCGAGCCAATGGCTGATGTTCCTGAGGCTGAGATGCTTGACGCAGTCGACCATGGCATGAACGAGCCAATGAATGTTCATGAGGCTGAGGAGATTATGCCCGAGCCAATGTTGGTTCATGAGACTGAGCTGCCTGAGTCACTGGACCCTGGCATGATCCTGATCGAGCCAGTAGAGGTTCATGAGGCTGAGCTGCCTGAGTCGGTGGACCCTGGCATGATCGAGCCAGAGGTTCATGAGGCTGAGCGTATGGACGAGGATCCACCAGCGGACAAGGCCTTCTCTGTCTTGGACTTCAAGGCTCAGCGTATGGTTGTTTAGTCAGTGCCCCAAGTGTAGTGTTGTTGCTTTCGGATATGCTCGCACTTGCAGGGGCAGCCGGACCGCAAGGAACAGTTTGTGTTTGAGAAGCCGGGCGAAGAAGATGCTGGTACTCGCGAAAAAGGTGGCAAGAAGCCCAAAGCCAAAGGCAAAGCCAAAGCCGTTCTGAAAAAGCCAGCAGCTCGAGCAGTTGCTGCCACAGCCCCAGCCCCATTGGCCAGCGAGGCCCCGGTGACACCCCACAGGGCGAAGGGCGAAAAGGACGACAAGCAAGACAGTGCCCCCAAGGCCTCACCCAAGGTGCGACGAACCGGCAAGCAACCTGTGAGCCCGAAACCCGAGGAGCCCAAAGTCAACACCAAGCCTAAGCCAAAGGCGAAGGCGAAGGCCAGCCCGAAGGCTGCAGCAGGAGGCAAGCCAGCCACAAAAAAGCGAAAATCCGAGGACCAGGCTGAAGGCGACGAGCCCAAGAGTATCAAGAATGCCAAGACAGGAGGAGCACCAGCCACCGATGACGACGTGAAGGAGAAACCCTTTGCCAGACGGTGGTGCCCCGATGGTAAAGGCCCGAGCTTGCGGTGGCTAAGCACTCGTGATGTGTATGACCGCAAACTCCGCAAGCGCTACAGGTATGGATCAAAACTTGAGGACCAAGATTGTAAAACATGTTTAGCAGCAGTGCTTGGTTTTTCGTGTAGCCATGCATGGCGACACTTATTTATCAAGTTACAGTCTCGGTATAGCACGATACAGTTCCTGTAGTATAAACGATACATACGTATGTGTGTACCATCTATGTGTCTGTATATGCATATATATATATATATCTGTGTTGTATAGATGGTACATATAACAGACTGATCTATAAGGTTTGTAGGCGATTGTGTAATGTGTTCTTCGTGCATACGCCAAAACCTTCGAGGTTTGGGGCTTTGGGGTTTCGGAGTTAATATGTGGGTTGAGGAAGTTTTGGGTTTTGGGTGTGTGTAGTTTATCTATATAATAGGGTGTTGCCCAACCAAGCCAACCCTGAAGGATCAGTGGTGGAAGCACGTGCGACCCAGCTTCTTCTCGGGCGGCAGCCTCGAACTCACCATGGAGGCCCATGTCGCAGTCGTGGAGCCGTTCGTCGAAGCATTCCTTCAGCAGTACCCGCCTGACAAGTGAGCATGGCTGCTCCAGAGAGCGACCTGCTACATGTTTGCGATCGAAGTTAGACAATTCCCAAGTGGTTGTTCAATGTCGAGCTGCAAAGCGTGCTGACTAATCTGACTGAGGTTTTCATGCGAAACCTCGATCTTAATTAGGGGCGTCGGTGGGGATGAACCTCATCGATCTGTGCAAACTCGAGTTCAGCACGCCAGGGGAAGCTGCATCGGCACCATGGGCAATATCTGAAGGTTCACGAGCAAATTGCTGAAATTCTGCAGGTTTCTTAGAAGGGGCTATTATAAGAAACGGAGTATACCATGAAGGGGTAATCTAAATCGCTGCACAACCAAAATCCCTAAACCCCGGTCCGGGGACACTTTGAACCGATCCTAAAACCACAACCCTTATAAACCCATGATCCCCAAGCCCTACAAACCCACCCCGAAACCTAACTCAGGAAGCCCGGATAAACCTATATGTGAACACTAAAATTCACGAAGCAGTAAGTCTGCGTCTGTGTATATCAACTAAAGCCCTAAACCCTGGTAAAAAATTGCACCTATTCAAACCGATCCTAAAATGAATTAAACTCAGATCCCCAAATCCTACAAAAGCCGACCCTAAACCCTATCCCCGAAACCCTGATCTTTAAACCCTATACAAGTATTCGCCCCAACAAATCATATAGTGAAGCCATGTCGTTATAATACCCCATGTGTGCGCACAAAACCTTGATCTGACCCTGCTGGCAGGTGTCAGTGCCGCTGTGGCCATGCCCCGCCAGGAGATCGGTGCCCTCCTAAAAATGGGGATCCAGCTAGCTCCTTCAGCTAGTGTAGCTGGCCTGTTTGTGCTTTGTCTGCTCGGTTTGATTAAAACTTCATCCTCATGTGCTTTATGGGTTGGGTCCTGCATTCTTGGGGACGATGATTGACATTCGAGAGTTTGCATTGCAGACCGATTAGAGTACCGGCCTCCTAGTTTGCTGTGCGGGAAGCCAAACTGTACTGTTTGCAGCCAGATCAGGATTTTGCTTAGACGCTGTCAGCTTAGCCAGGTTATGTTGATCGCAGAAACATTCAAAGCTCTATAGATGTAAAGGTTTCGGTGGCAACTTTTCCTAGTCTCAACAAACCATGTCCAGAACTTCTAGATACGTTGGTAAATTCTGGACGGTAGGTACTGCAATCCTCAAAGCAAGTGCCGCTGTACTGTAGCCATGCTGGTGTCGCCGCGGGTGGAGTCAATGGTTCGACGACTCATGAGTCTCAAAGCCCCCAAGGAAACTTGGCAGCTGCGATGTTACATGATTGAGTTGAGGGTATAGCTTCGGGAACGCCCCCTGCATGCCTAGGCATTCATCGCGATTGTGCTTATGGTTTCATGGATGACAGAAATACCGGCAGTGCTTCAGCGCTGCAACGATGTGATCGAGCTGTTTGCCGGAACTGCTCGGGTGTGTCGATTGGCGAACAGTGCAGGTTTCTTCTCTGTGCCGCATGATATGGCATACGACAGGTGCAGCTCTGAACATAACTGCATGGACATGAATGGATCAGCAGGGTATGCGTGTCTTGGTTTCGAACTGGCATGCACCTCTCTTACGGACCCGGTGTGGCGCTAATATGCCTAACATGATGGTGTATACCTCCGCAATCCTTTTGTGTAGTCGAAGCAACCTACACAGGCCAAATTTCCACAATGTTACATTGTCTCTTAACTTCTTGTGTCGTCTCATACTATGGTACTATGTAGCTTCTTGTTCTATTTTTCCTTCTTGGTTTTGTTCAGTTGATGCTGTTGAACTGTAGAGCCGGCCCCACACGCTACCATAGATTCAAGTCGCCTATTATCAAAGCCCTGTATAGCCATACAAGCCCCGTAATTTGCTCTCCCTTACCCTACATCTATGCTCCTATACACAGGCTTGCCGTCCTCATGGTGCTCAGCGCCAACCCGCATGGAGCCTTGATTCCCATGGGGGTGGAGTGTTCAAGCTTCGTCTTCATGTCTCGTGGTTCCACACGAAGAAGCTGCGTTACTCCTATGGGATTTGGCTACCTGAAATGCGTTGCTGCTGCCAACATGTACACATCCAGGTGGGGGGGGTTCAATTGTGTAGCTTGACGATCATCACCTATACTGAATCAGGCGAGGGTTCACCTATAAGGTAGCCAGTGTTATATTTTAAGTTCCGTTCCGGTGTGCAAGGGATTTTCCTGGGAGGAGCATTCTGCTTATGCTACTGGCTCACATCCTGGGTGCAACCTGGCTACTTGAACAACCGTCAAGCTCGCTGCTTCGGGAGCACACCCGCTTCCAGTGGATGCTCCAAACTTTGACTTCTTTCAATATTTCTGCTGCCTGGTATAATTATAGCCCTCACAAACCTAAACTAAATCACTCGACAGGGCGTATCTGTGCTCGGGGATAACTCTTGTCTCTGTGACCTTGCTGCCTAACTGAGACCTACATGCAGCCCTTTTGGATGGGTCACTATGGGCATTGGCTGCCTAAAAGATCCTGTGTCTGGAGCAATTCTCCATTGGTTCGGGCTTTGGACCGCGGCCGATGGAGGGGCATCAAGAAAAATCATGGCAAGCTCGGCATGGCTAAGAACGGAGTGTTTTATTACATCGACAAGAATGGGCGGAAGAAGTGCCACGGCACTGCGAAGTTGAAGAAGAGCCAGCAACACGTCTGCTCTAAGAGCACTTGTGCGCACTTGTTCAGATCGAGGCCGTTGTAGAAGGCGACATTGTAACCTCGTGCTTTTATGTTGGCGGCTATATATGGGGAGAGAGAAAGATAGAGAGAGAGAGAGAGAGAGAAAAAAAAAGAACAGAGAAGAACAAATTGAGGTATATTTGGGGCCCTTAATTCTTGATCTGAGAAGCTTTGGGCTTTGGAACCTCGAGCCTGCAGGGCCTTGAATCCTCTAAACCCAAACCCTAAATCCGTAACCTAAACCCGATATAAACCCTACATCTTCTTCTAAACTTCCAAACTACAAACCCTATAAACCCTGATCTGATAAGCTGAGCTTTGGGGGTCCCAAATTTACAACCCACTTCCTAACAACCAAACCCAAAGCAAACTAAGACTTGGAAAGCATCCGAGGAGATATCCGCCGAAGTACGCAAAAACCTTGATCGATCTTTTCCCTATGTTCCGATGCAAACCAGCATGGTTGCAAGTTCCTGAGGCAGGAGTTACCTTTGACGAGTTCGCATTGCTTGCTTCGGATGTAGTCGATTTCGGTACAGATGCATGGAAAGCCGCAATGGCAGCAACAAGCTGTACACCCTGAACCCTATACATATATATATATATATACAAATTACAAATCTATCTATGTGTCTGGTAGCCCGAAACCCACGAATCCCGAACTATCGTCTTCTAGGCTCTCACTTCTTTGCCAAGACCCAATCGAGTGCCAAAGCCAGTGCCACCAAACTCGAAGCCAGTGCATGTGCTTTGCCTCGGCTTGACTTCACCCTGTCAGGCGGAGCCATCGAAACCTTTGGTGGATCTTTTTGCTGCATACCCATGGGACTCCTGGCCCGAGGCTGGGCTAGAATCCTGTGTTCAGTACTTGCGGATCAGTTGTTTGGTTCGCATACCTGAAGAGTACAAAGCATTGATTCCCAAACACATTTGAGTGCTCATGGACCATGATGCAAGGGCAATTCGAGCAAGCTACATAGAAGCTTGCTTGCCTAGTCACGAAACAATTCAAGTGCATTCTTGGCTGCATGGCCGCAAAAGAGTGTGGCGGAAGCTGCCCAGTGGAAACCTGGGATTGCATTTTTCAGGATTTGTGTCGGGTCGAGGTTTCAGTTTTCGGAATTCCGGGGGAAATCGATAGCGGAAATCGGCGTCCAAAGCGCGGAAACCCGCGGCAAGAACGCGGAAACCCGCGGAATGGCAGTTTTCGTAGAATTGAAGTTTCAGTTTTGGAGGGTGGGGTTGTAGTTGAAAGGGCTTTTTTCGAGCCACCCTGGCACAAGTCTGCTGATCATGCGAGCTGCTATACAGGGGTGTGGCTATATCCTGTATTTCTACATGGCTTTGCAGGCTCAACTTGGGACTGTCAGGATTCGATTTAGAGGCCAGGATCGATCGATGTCTTCCGAGACCTTGGCTACTGGGACTGGCTCTTCGAGCACGCTTCAAGCAGGCTGTGACCTCGTATCCCAGCCACTCCCTGAGCTCATCCAGCTCAAGCAAGAACCGGAAGACGAAGAAGAACATGAACTCCGAAAGCAAATGCAGGTGAGAGTGGGATTGGGAAACCCCTAAAATACTAAACCCCTCCCTATATCAATCCTAAGCCCTGTATAAATCCTAAACGCCAAAGCAAGTACATAGTGACATTGTGTATATAGCAATCAAAATATAATGCTTGCAATCTAATATGTTGTATGCCAATTTCAGGAGCTCTTCGAACAAATGAATAACAGCGGGGGCCCCATCGACCTGGAAGACTCAGATGATAATCAGAGCGATGACCAAGAAGTGGTTGAGGACACACTCGTTGAGGCTGGAGTCCACGCCTGTAGCGCTAAGGGTGTATAGGGTTGCAGGGTTTACAAGGTTAACTACGTTTGTATATATGGCTTATTGAAGGTTCAGGGCTTTAGGATTATAAGGGCTTACTATATTATATGGGATTATTGTCATAAAGCATATATTGCTTACATGGGGTTATAGTTTGTCGGGTGTATAGGCTTGAGGTTTCAAAGCTTCAGGCATGTTTAGCTTGGGTTGATTTTCGTCCATAAAGGTGTAGAAGATTGGCCATTGGCATAAATTCAGGTTATCTATAGTATAAATGTATCGATAGCCAAAATCAGAGGAAAACATAAGACACAATCACTTAAATGTCCCTATATACAAAGCCTTTTCCCAAACCCATTATAAATCCACACAGTGTCCAGTTCGGATACTCGGTGATGATTAATTTCCGCTTATGGGGGGTTGCCCAAAGGTTTAACTTCCGCTTAATTGTACTTGAAGCTCCATGAGCCAAAGTCCTTTTCCCCCTAGACCCTTTATAAATTTAGTAACCCGATCCCAACTCAGTTCTCTGAAAGACATTCGGAGGATTCTGCTGGTAAGATTGGCAACGGCTTCGTGGTGAGCTCACAGGATGCCCAAGACCCGAACCTACCGCCAGAGTCTCCACCTCAAGAAGATGCAGCAGGAGCCAAAACGACACTTCCAGCAGCCGCAACTTTGCCAACACCGGCCCCAACACTGCAGGAACCCAGCACCGACGGACGCTCACAAGTGACACAGCCTACGTCTTCAGCCAAAGCACCACCGAAGGTCCCGGCAGCCTCAACTTTGCCAAAGCAAGCCCCAACACCACAGGTACCCAAGGCTGTTGGACACCCAGAACTGACAGAGGCATTGTCTCCAGCCAAAGCAGCGCAGCAGGTCCCGACAGCCACAACTTTGTCAAGGCAGGCCCCAACGTTGCAGGCACCCAAGGCTGCTGGAAACACAGAACTGACGCCAGCCAAAGCAACACAGCAGGTCCCAGGCCCAACTCAGCCAAAGCAAGCCACACCGCCCGTACCCAAGGCAGGCGGACTCCCACAGGCTTCTTCTCCAGCCAAAGCAACACAGCACGTCCCAGGCCCGACTGCACCGCCGGTACCCAACACAGGCGGACACCCACAGGCTTCGTTTCCAGCCAAAGCAACACAGAAGGGCCCAGACCCAACTCAGCCAAAGCAAGCCCCACCGCCGGTACCCAAGGCACACCCACAGGCTTCGTCTCCAGCCAAAGCAGCGCAGCAAGTCGCAGCAGCCGCAGTTTTGTCAAAGCAAGCCCCAACACCGCAGATATCCAAGGCAGACGGACACCCGCAGCAGGTGGCGCAGGCTTCGTCTCCAGCAAAAGCAACACAGCAGGTCCCAGCCGCAACCGTGCCGAAGCAGGCACAGCAAACGCCGGCAGCCGCACCTTTGCCAAAGCCACTCCCGACGCCGCAGGTAGCAGGGGGACACCCACAACCGCCACAGGCTTTGTCTCCAGCCAAAGCAACACAACAGGTCCCACCAGCCCCAAAGCAAGCCCCGACAGCACAGGTGTCTCCAGCTAAAGCAACGCAGCAGGTCGCAGCAGCCGCAGGTTTGTCAGAGCAAGCCGCAGCACAGCAGGTGCACGGGCACTCGCAACAGGTACAGACTTCGTCTCCTCCAGCCAAAGCAACACAGCCGGTCCCAGTCGCATCGCAGGTACCCAACACAGGCGGACAGTCAAAGCAAGCCCCACAACCGCAGGCGCCAGCAGCTCCGGGTAGCAACAGTGCCCCAGTCGAGACACCCTCAGAAGGGGCCATTGACAGGCGCATGAGACGTCTCATGAAGCCTACTCCAGATGGCCAGTATCGCATAGCAGAGCACATCCGTACGATGTGGGAGAACAAGGCCACAAGAGATCAGGCAATCAGCCTGTTCGCTGGTTGCAACTACCATCCGGACATGTTGCACAAAAAGACAAATAGGCTTATGTAGTGTATGCTTGGTTTATTTATCTATATATATATATATATAGGGACCAGCGGTTGCATCAATATACATATCTAAATAGACAAATAAAGAAGCAAATAGACACTCATATATATATATATATATAGATATATATATATATGGGTGGTTGTCAAATTTCTGGTCCCCTTTTGGGTCCTTATTATAATACGGCGCCCATTATTTAGGGTACACCAAAAGGGACCGTAATTTTGACAACTACCCATATATATATATATATATACACACATATATATATATATATATATATTATTATTTGTTTATTTGTTTACATATATATATATATATAGATCGATCGATAGATAGACCGATAGATAGATAGATAGATAGATAGATAGATAGATAGAAGTCAAGTTTGTAGGGCTGTTATATAGGACTGGTGTACAACATAGGGGCTATGTATTTATAAAGCTTAAAGCCCCATATATCCCTGTAAGCCTATAGACTCTGTGAAGCTAAACCTGAAGTGTCTTCCTGCAGGAAGTCTTCCTCAAACGCTACAACGTTACGGTCACGAAGGAGCGGGAGCATCAGGTGGACGTGCCTTTCATTTACTTGTCGAAAGCTGAAATGGCGGAAGATCCCTACAACATGACCGAGATCCTGGGCCGACTGTATATGCGAGCACAAATGTATATGAGCATTAAAGTGTTTGGAGAGTGCTACCATGCATTTAGTCTGACAACTAAGAGCTGACATCGAAGCGGTCGTGAGCAAAGCTGAAAAGGATCCGACGCAGTTCATCAGGCCGGAAAGTAGTTTATATATTTATCGATGTTCTTTGAATCCATGCAAACGCCTCAGGTGGCACACCTTCAAGAAGAACACATTGACCTACTACATGGAACTGAAAATTCAGGGTCATAAGCGGCGACCTGTCCGAGTCAGATTTCAACTACAGTGCTTGATTACACGTCTGCAGCGTATGCTATTCAGAAATGTAGCGCATGGGGGTTTAGTCCACGTTCTGTATCAAATGCTGTCATTCTAAGGCAAGCGGCCAGGGCATCGTATTCGGAGACGCAGCAGTTCGAGGCAGAAGAGGACGGGGTGAACATGGACCTTTCCTTGGACTTAGCTGTGACGGAGCCTGTTCCAACGGCGCGAACCTAGGCTAACTTACGTGGTCTTAGGTTGTGTTGAAACCCTATATTTAAACCCTATATAACCTAATATAGGGTACAACACCAACCCCGACCCCAAACCCCACCAGGCAATCACAAAAGACACGAACCCCACATTATAGGATTAGTACAATAATGACCTCCACAGAAGGTGCCCTGGTTCTCTATACAACTCGATGTCAGCTTACTAGGCTGACTATATCTCTATATTTGTTATCTTTCTATTTGAATATCTAATCCTAATCTATGTCTTTTTCTCTTCTTTTGCATAAACTTGTGTATATATATATAGACTTCGTTTGTTTCTTATGTCTGTATCTAGAACAACTACAAGTTTAAATCTAAACTATCTAGCTATCAAAGTTTATGTCGATGTCCGTGTCTATATTCTTGTGTTACTTATTCGACCAAATGAATATACCTATATGGGCATGCCCGAAATAATATCATGCAATTAAGTGGCTCAATTGCATATTATTATTTCCTCGCCTGTCCCAAAGCCACGCACCAGTACTTCGCCGCGACCCCAAACCCTCAACCTATGAAACCTCCCTCAGGCTCTCACCCAAGCCGCGCAAGCCCAAACCTTGAGATCGAAACCACTCATATTGGGCTTTGAAGGTCGGGTGGAGGTAGGGTTCAGGGTTCAGGGATGTTCAGGGTTGGGATTTAGAGGGATGTGTGTGTGTGTGTTTATACCTATATGTATACATATATATATATATATATATACAGGGGCATTGGGCTAAAGAAATGTGTCTTCTTGTGATGACAGTGGCGCCTCTGCTTTCCGGTTGCATGGGTGTTCAGACCTCCCAAAGGCTCATATCCCTATATGAAAGAACAAACCACCGCAAGGGTTTGGTGTAAAAAACACGGTTAGAAGTCCAGGAAACACATAGCAAGGGTTAGGGTCTGTAAAGGGTGGCTGAGTTGTGGCACTTCCAATGCCTTTTTAGAGATCCACTCCACCCCCAACGATCAACGAGGCCTCCAACACCCTCAATCATCCTGAACCCTAAAGCCCTCAACCGCAAACCCTTAGGATGTCGACGATTTGTATTGCTAGATATGTATTGCTGGATAGATGCACTATTGTAGTAGGATCCTTAAATTTCTACACCGGATAGACTCCGCGCACCTCGCCCCAACGAGGAGTTTAAAACCTTGAATCCTTCGATCTAAACCCAAAACCTTACATCCGTTTTTACATACCCGTGCAGCCCAGGTGAGATGTCCAGGGCGGCCGAATCCCTCGCTGATCCAGAGATCAAAGCAGAATGGGAGAGGGAGACGGCAAGCACCTTGAAACAACTAGGATTTCCTGTTGTTGAAGGCCCTACCAGCTTCATGCACCTGCTACCAAAAGCATCTACATGCCTAACCCGCCGCTTGGCGGGCTTGGGCGAATTTCTCCTGGAGCTGGAAAAAGCTGAAAAGGGTGAGGAGGCTGCGAAACCCAAAAAGGCAGCGCTAGGAGGTGCAGAGTCAATTCTGTCGAAGACTTTTGGATGCTATAACCCAGTGCATTCGGCTTGTTGTCTCTTGTGTGTATCTGTTGTATAAGCTTGAATAACATCGTGCTTCATGTCTCAGGACATTGACCAAGATGCGAGCGGTCTATAGTGCTATGGATACCATCAGTGATTCTTTGAGTGCCCTCCAAACGGAGGGCCTCATGACTGGCTTTTATGAGATCCTTCGTTGCATGTTCAGAGGACCTGCGCAGCCCCGAAAACAAGGCCCAAAACTTCCAAGATTATGATTGAAAGCTGCAAGCCAAGGATCGAAGGCAAAGTCAAAGTCGAAATGGAGAACGCACGGCGCGTGTACCTTACTGGCACGACATAGCATCAAACCGAATATATGTATCCAAACTTGGTGCACTTGTGCACCTGTTTGAACCCCACTATAGCCTTGAAGCCCCGAAGTTAAAGTCCCAGACCGCAGCCGAGGCTGATCGAATCATGGGATGTGGAGAATCGTGCGAGGAGTGCTTCATGTTACCCTGGGTTCGATGCTTTGAGACTCTGGGTTTACTTTGCAGGGCTTACGCAGGGCATGGGGTCTGGCGTTTCCATTTTGGGCTTTAGGGTTTCGGGCATATAGGGCGGGTTGGGTGTTTACTGTGTAGTGTGTGTGTGTGTGTGTCGAGATCGATTGGAGTTTAAGGTTCCGGGACCAGGTTGCGCAAAGTCGGTGGCTTCACGATATAGGAATGATAGCATTTGGAGGTTCATGGGTGTAGGGAACCAAAAATAACCTATTAAGCCACAGGCATGGGTTTATTTGGCTGCTGTACAAGGGAATAGAAGCATTTATTGGTTTATATATAGGAAAGAGCCATATAAACCAAAACCCCGCAGCCAGCAACCAAATGGTTCAGTTTGGCGGCTACAGTAATTAGTTGTTTTGGGGGTGTAGGGAAAAATGTATAAACCCTAAAGCCCAACACTGAATGGCTCAGTTTCGCCGCTATAACATTTTGGGCTTCAGTTTGGCTGCTAAATTCTTAGGGGTTTAGGGGTGTGGCGAAAATTTTAGGGAGTCCTAAACTTCTAAACCCTAACCCCACAGCTCCAGCTTGAACAAGTCAGTTTGGGCCAACCTCGAATGGTCCAACCCCTTCTAGTGCACCCTAAATAAACCTCAACGAACAGAATAGTGCTAGGATTTGGGTTTCCATTTGCGTCCAGGACCCTGCTCGGAAAGGGTACATCCAAGACGGCGACGGCCAAAGGAAAGGCAGAAGGGACCACGAAGCGCAGGGCCATCCCCAAGCCCTCGGCGGGTTCAAACAAGCGGCAGAAGAAGTGAGTGGCTGCGTGCAACATGTATATGCACCGTACCAGCTACGAGATGTGTTCCATCAAGCTGCTTGCCCAGCTCTGTTTTGAAGAATCAACCGCAGCGTCTGTCCAGGGGAGAGTCAAAAACTCTAGTTGCGTAGCTCGAGCTTGCACCGCTGATCCTTTGATTGCATATATCTACATACATGTGTACACACATATAATGTGCCAGGCGAGCCAGACATTGCTGGACAATGTGCCTTGGAGGCGCTTGCGCAATCTGTGGCTGATGGGGCTACTTGGCTGGATATCAGCTGCCAAAATCGTTACTCGTGCAGTCTCCACATACCGTCTTCGGGTGCAGGGTCGAGTTTATAATGGGGTTCCTATTTGGACCATTACCATAATTCATTATACGGTTTACGGCCTATAGTATATAACCCAAAACCCACTTTTTTGTAGGTTCTGATTATAAACCCTAATATGGGATTTCTAGGGACCCTACAAAAAAGTAGGTTTGGGGTTCTTAAGGTATACATATATGGTTTATAAACAGGGTGCGAACCCGCATCCACGAGGCAGCTGTTCACTCTTAAGGGTGTGTGTGTGTGTGTGTGTGCGTTCCACAATTTTAACTGGGCTTATGGCGATGGGTTTGATTTGAGTATTGTGTGTGGCCACACAGTGTTTCCCGATCTACTGTGCAACGAGAACTTCAACCTTCTCACTGCTGTCACTCCCTCCCATTGGTCGAATGCCTATGCCCCCTAACCCTTAAGCAAAGCAATAAATCCAAAACTATAGTGGTGCCCAAGGCCCTCTGCCCAACTTGCTGGTGCCCAAACTTCTGTGGGGCGCTCCAACTACTGCTCCCCCGCAACATTGACTAAACCCAAAGCTAGTCTTGCCCAAGCAGGTGCCCAAACCACTGGTGCCCAAGGTACTTAATAAGCCTATATGAAGGGTGCCCCAAGTAAGCCACAAGCCCCCCCCCCC
>CAJNDV010021035.1:50989-64120 GCA_905221635.1 Symbiodinium sp. CCMP2456
ATATATAGATACATATGTATATATATATATATATATATATATAAGTTACAATCAGCCGAAGCCACGCCCCATGCATGCCCAGGCTCCTGCGTGTGAGATCGGCCGTTTAGCCAGAGCTTTCCAGCCAAGCTGCAGCGGGCAGCCCTCGGTTGCACAGGCAGCAAGAGTACATGAGAGTCACGGGGAAAGGGACAGCCAACGTTTGTTTCGGCGGCATGGGCTGAGACACAACGTTCCTACCTCGACGCTTCGTGTGGATGCTGGAGACACAGATGCAGACCCTGTAGACATCAGTTTCCTGAAGCTAACTGACATGTTTCGATTACTTTTGAACCAGCATCCTCGACTCCTTTTCGGTGGCCTACTGAAGGGGCCAGAGGCAGAAAGCCTGTGTGATCTTTTCTGGGAGCGGTTTCAGTACTACCATCCTACACACATGGTGTTCGAGCGTTACTCGCGCGAGGAACGCCGAAGGATACTACCGATCGCCTTCCACGGTGATAAGGGGCGTGGCTATCAGAAGTCACCGGTATTTATCTTTGATTGGGAAACAGTTCTTGCTCTTCCAGAGAAGTTCAGGCGAGCAGGATCCAAGTCAAAACGTGAGATCACTGATCAAAAAAAGAAAGTCTACGGTGGCCGACTGGCTTGGACGTGCTCCCAAAGGGCTGCCGCCTGTGGATTGCACGAACCTGCAGTCCCTGAAGGGCACTGCAGCGTTGGCTCTGCTGAGACTCCTTTGCTTGAAGCAATGGGGCACAATGGCAAGGGTAACTCTTTGTTTTCCCGGTACTTGGTGGCATGTATACCAAAGAAGGTGTTGTCGCAGAATGATGCCATCGTGCCCACTCTGCTTACGGAAGTGGCTCAGAACCTGCAATCTCTGTTTTTCAACGGCATCCAAGACCGAGATGGGGTCACTTATAGAGCAGCATTTATCGGATGCAAGGGGGACTTCGAGTTTCTCCAGCTGGATGCTGGATCCTTTGACCGAACCTACCTTAACGAAGGCCGGGTTCACGACCGCGAAATGTGCCCAGAGTGCTGGGCAGGTCGTGCGGAATACCCGCCAACAGACATGTCAGATCGGCCGAAGTGGGTTGATAGCTTGTACAAAGACGATCCGTGGACTGCAGAACCTCCATTGAACCTGGCCCCTTATGCAAGCAGTCGCAAGGCAAGCTTGTACAAACGAGATTGCTTCCATATGTTGAAGTATGGGTTTGCCCGGGACCTTTGTGGCAGCATCCTGTTCTTGTTAAGCTGGCTGGGCTACTACGATTTCGAGGGAAGGGAGTCCAGGTCCATAGAGGCGCGCCTGGACCGGGCGCACAGTCTTTTTACAATGTGGTGCATGGCCGAAGGCAAGTGTTCCACGATCAAGCGATTCACCCCTTCCAACCTACACCGCAAGAAGTCTTGGAATTTTCCGTGGCTCGGTGGGAAGGGCTCGGACACGGTCTTGGTTATGATGTTTTTAGACTTCTTTGTGCTTCAGTGTTTGCAGTCGTTGTGCCACCCAAGCCATGAAGTTGTGCTGCAGGCAATGAATCAAACGATCCGTGGCGGACTTGACTTCCTGGGGGTTTTACACAGCCACCCGCTTTTCCTCACCCGGTGTTGTGCTAGCTTCATGCATCGTAGTGGTCTCAAACTTTTGAGAGGCTACCACTACCTAGCTGCGCATTCCCTAGACCATGGTTATCGTTTGTTTAGCATGCGGCCCAAATGTCACTATTTCCACCACACGCTATGGGAGCTACACATTCAAGTATCGGAGAACCACCCTTATACACTCAGCGCGTCAATCTGGAACTGCGAGAGTAACGAAGACTTTGTAGGAAGGCTCAGCAGATTATCGCGCCGAGTTTCTCCGAAAAAGTGTGGCGAACGGGTGATCGACCGCTACTTAGTAGCTACGAAGCTCCTCTTCACAAGAGCTGGCGTTTAGCTTCCTGCTTGCATGTTCAACTGTGAGAAGCCCAAACTTGTAATCTCGTTGGCACCAAATTATTTTAGAGGTTTCCTTTGGGATATATATCTAGTATTGACTTTGAACAAGCTAGCTTTGCAAGGTGGTCATGCTAGGTTCTGCCGAACACTCACTATAGTACCCTAAACCATATGAACCTTATAAGCCTTACAAGCCGTAAAACCCTAAACCCTAAATCCTAAACACTAAACCCTAAACCCTGTAACCCTGAACCCTAAATCCTGAACCTTCAACAACTTGTCATTGCGGTCAATCAGCACTATATGAATTTAGACTGGATCCCCTCAGTGCTCCCAAAGCATGGCATGCTGGAAGCTGACAATGTGCGGTCGAGTAGCGAAGTTTTGCGGCAGCAGCGGCGCCAGTGTTGCCATACGTGAGATCATTAAAACCCTAAACTATAAGTCCTAAATATAGCCCTACACCTTGTAAGGAAGATTGGTAATGCTGTAGTGCTGGCTCCTGGCCGCATGCACTGGGCATGCTTGAGGCAAGGATGTAAGTAGTCGGTGCAAGATTTCGGATGCTTATTTAGGGTATAGGATAGGATATATATATATATATATATGTATATATTTCTATATATATATATATATATGGGCTTATATGTGGTTTGGGGTCAATTCAAACCTGTACAATGCGAAGCCCTCCCCGTCTCAGTTCTTGCTCAAGAAAGGATCTGACGATGATGCTGTGCAAAAAGGAGACTCGCGAGTATAGGGTTTTTCTTGATCGGTTTGGGCTTTGAAGCTGCTTGATGGCGGCGGATACCACCGAGGCTTGCGAGTAAGGGTTATGGGACTTGGGGATTGTATAGGGTTTGTAAAGGGAGTTTTGGGAGTTTAGGCGGGCTTCATAGACACCCCAAGCCCTGAACCTCGGAAGATATTTCATAAGCCATAAACCCTCAACACTTCCAGTGGATCAAGGACACGAACAAATTCGAGGTTACGTTTTCCAGCGCTCGACGTTTCAGTTTTCAATTCGGAGATAGCGCTTTCTGGTGCGAGTGCCATGCGTGTCACATGTTTTTTCGTGGTATAGTCATAAACCCAGTTTCTGCCATCCTCCGTTTTTTTCCTGAGGTGCCAAATTTTTTGGTCATGTCAAGACATTCCTTTTTTTTTGCCCCCACGGGTTCCTAAGGAAAGTTAGA
This sequence comes from Symbiodinium sp. CCMP2456, assembly GCA_905221635.1. Classification (NCBI taxonomy): domain Eukaryota; class Dinophyceae; order Suessiales; family Symbiodiniaceae; genus Symbiodinium; species Symbiodinium sp. CCMP2456. The sequence continues at coordinate 54,139 of CAJNDV010021035.1, forward strand.
AGTACGGGCCCCTAATATGGACCCTTAGGCCTTTCTAGGGACCCTTAAGGGTACAACAAGGGTATATAGTAGGTGTATAGTGATCCCAGGAGCCCATGGGTTTAACCTTAGAATTATGGACCTTCTGGGTGAGTGCTCAAAAGCAACTTTGCAGAGCTGACAGGGGTGGCGCGCTGGTCACCCTCGCTGAAGCCTCGGTTCGAAGCTTCGAAGTGCTTTCTGGAGGGTAGTTAGGGTTTCTGGGTTTAGGGTTTCAGGGTTTAGGGTCTAGGGGTTTAGTGGTTTAGGGGTTTAGTGGTTTAGGGGTTTAGTGGTTTAGGGGTTTAGGGGTTTAGGGATTTAGGGGTTTAGGGTTTACAGGGTTTGGGGCTGTTGATTACATAAATCCTGCATTACCTCAAGGACCCTGACTATGGGAATTATGGATGCCGTATTTATATCATCAAACGTATTCATAATTGTTCCATGTTATGAGTATATCACCCACAGCCCCACACCTCAAAATTGAGCTTGAGGTTTCCGACGCCAACATCCTCGGAAACAAACGCCTACACCAAGGAACTCGGAAGAGGACTCGTATAAACCCGACCGAAAGCCCCAAGTTCCATGTTCGGTATACCCGGGCCTTGATAATTACAATAGTGTTTTTGGCTATATTATAATTACTATGATTTAATAAGAAGCCACCAAAATAGAGTAGGCAATTATTAAGGCCCCTACATTAAACTGAAGGGACCCTACAAAACATGTGAAAGCCCTACGCACGCAAGCCTGCAACAAGGGCGCTTGAAAGGACTTTTAAACCTATACAAACCCCCAAGCTTAGTGTTACATCCTTGCAACATAGATGTGCTATACTACTCTACACTACACTCGACTAGACTATACTATGCTTTTCCTACAGCCGTAACTATATGTGTAATTATAAACTATAGCTATATCTACAACTGTAACGTAAACCCTAAATCCTAAGCCCTAAACCCCAAACCCCAAACCCTAACCCTAAATCCTAAGCCCTAAACCCCAAACCCCAAACCCTAACCCTAAATCCTAAACCCTAAGCCCTAACCCTAAATCCTAAACCCTAAACGTAAAACCCTAAACCCTAAATTCTAAACCCAGAATCCTAAACCCTATATAAGCCTGAAAGCTTCAAAGTATCCCAAAAGCCGTGTAATAGGGTCTTTGGGGCCCAAAAGCCTTAAAATGTGAGTCCTTTGAGGGTAAGGGTAATCCTAAACCCTAAACCCTAAATCCTAAACCCTTAACCCGAAATCCCAAACCCTAAATCCTAAACCCCTGTAAACCCTAAGCTCCAAAGCTTCAGGTTTCCGAAACCAACCTGTTCCCAACCAAAAACTTCGAGCTGCCCAGCTGCGAAGAGCGTGCGGCGGCCCGGTTTAGGGTCTTAGGGTTTAGGGGTTTAGGGTTTAGGGTTTAGGGTTTAGGGGTCTTTAGGGTCTTAGGGGTCTTCGGGTTTTAGGCGTCTTAGGGTTTAGGGTTTATGGTCTCAGGGTTTAGGGTCTCAGGTCTTAGAGTCTGAGGGTTAAGGGTCTTGGGGTCTTAGTGTCTTATAGGGTCTTAGGGCCTTAGGGTCTTAGAGTCTTAGGGCCTTAAGGGTTAGGGTTTTAGGGTCCGGTCTTATAGGGTTCAGGGTCTCAGGGCTTATTCCTTAAAATTCCATGTGCTCCGATAGTACATACTTTGGCCTTAAAGTAGTCCCTATATAGGTACTTTGGGGCCAATGTATCTACTGTATGTGTTGTCAAAATTATGGTCCCTTTTGAGGTACCCTAAATAATAGGTGCCGTCTTATAATAAGGACCCAAAAAGGGGACCATCAATTTGACAACCGCCCATATGAGCACATGTACCCTTAGGGATTATTACCCTAAACCCTAAACCCTAAACCCTAAACCCTAAACCCCTAAACCCCTTAGGGATTATTAAGTTAAGGGTTTAGGGGGGTTTTAGCCCCGCAAGACCCCAGGCCTTCCAACTCCCTTGCTTGGGGGTTCATAGGGTTTTTTTGATAGAGTTCTATAGGATCTTCGAGAATCCCTTGTGGGTTCATTGGGGTTCTTTAGAAGTGTATGTTTTTGTTGGGGTTTATTGTGGGGTTGAGGGTTCAGGGCTCCGACCTTCTGAAGCTAAGATCTCGATTTGTTCGGGTCTTCGGGGCTAAGGGTGGCTAAGATCCTTTGGGAGTGAGAAGCTTCTGCAACATCACAGCGCAGTATTCTGCACAGCAGGTCCTAGCCGTGAAGTGGGTGCGCTCTTCATCTTTCATGCTACCTCGACCCTTAACTCTAGGTCTGGATGGGGCGGAGGGTTTAGGACTTTAGGACTGCCAATATCCCTGAAGCGAGGCATGTACCATACATGAATCATTTTATAAACCCTAGACCCTAAGCCCTAAACCCTAAACCCTAAACCCTAAACCCCTAAACCCTAAAGGGATCCGACTCTAAGTTCTTAGGGCTCGTTATGGGTCTAGGTGCTTCAGGGCTGGGACAGGTACGCTTGGCTCCAAGCAGTCTGTTAGATTAGAGCCACCACTATAATATAGCAGCTCGAAATAGATACCAATCCATGTCACAGGGTTCTGTAATACAGGTGTGTTATATTACACACGCACAACCCTATTTTCGTCATTAATGCCAGTGGATTCACCCTCTTATTGAATCTTAGGGAAAGCTTTTAAGGTAGCCCCATTGTAGTTATGGATGCCCCTAAATCTAAATTAGGGTTTCGGGCAGCCAGGCATTCGATTGGGCCGCGCGAAGGAGAATGACCTCCAGATTGATCAGAAGGCCAGGGATTGGGCAACCCCTACCCACCCTAAAACCCTAAACCCTATAAACCTTAAGCCCTTAACCCTAAACCCCTAAACCCTAAACCCTGAACTTGTATGCCGATTGAAGACTGCATGGGGCTGAGGATGGAAGTAATTGGATCAATTCAGTGTGTGGGTCTGCTGAAAAGCGTTCACGAAGGCCCTTGGCGTGCCAAGGTCTAGAGAATTCATCTGCCCTAAACCCAAAACCCTACACCAACGTTTATCTAGACTTAAGGGTTTACGTGATTAGTGGTTTCGGGTTACAGACAAACCCTAAGCGCTCTAAAAAGCCTGCAGAGCCCTGTATACTCTCGAAACTTTGCACCTTTTCTTGATGCCTCACCCTAAACCCTAAACCCTAAACCTTTTCTTGATGCCTCATCAAAGCTCAAAAGATCTGCTCCAAGGAGAAACTTCAGCCCAAAGCGGTATCAAACACATGGATACATACACACATCTATATATATATATATATACATACATACATACATACATACATACATACATACATACATACCTACATCTATAAATAGATAGAACAAATATATACATATATATATATATATACATATACATATGCTCTTAGGCCAAGCATTGCATATATATATATATACACATACATCTATATCATACACCTATGAAGCAGTTTAGGTGGGAGAAGCCATCGCAGAGAGAAGAAGTCCAGCCAACACCCTAAACCCAAAACCCTAAACCCTAAATCCAAAACCCTATACCCAAAACCCTAAACCCTAAACCCTAAATCCTAAACCCTGAACCCAAAACACCCAAAACCCAAAACCCTAAACCCCAGACCCTAAATCTCAGGGGACCTCCTGGTTCCACTGCGAGATTCGACTTCTGGAGCTGGAGAAGCGGGGGAGTGGCCCGGAGACCCAGGGGAAATCTCAAGCTATTCTTGTCAGTTTAGGGTTTTAGGGTTTTAGGGGTTTAGGGTTTTGGGGTTTAGGGGTTTAGGGGTTAAGGGGTTCAGGGTTTTAGGGTTTAGGGGTTTAGGGGTTAAGGGGTTCAGGGTTTTAGGGCTTTAGGGGTTGAGGGTTTAGGGTTTAGGGAAATCTCAAGCTATTCTTATCGTTAGGATTATGTTCCGTAGTAGTATCAGGTTTATTTTTAGTATTACCATTCTTATTATTACAAAGCGACGGTGTCTTTGCTGCCTTTTTCTCTAAACATTGGCATGTATGGTTGTGTTGTGGTTGTGCAGTGGCCTCGTGTTTGTTCTCTTTGTTTTTATGGTTTGCTATTGTGTTTTTGTGCTTTGTGTTGGGTGTTCATGTGTGCTTTCTGGTAGGGTTTGAGGCTTGATATTCTGGCGCGTTAGGGCTCTGGGCTGGTAGGCTTAAGATTTTTTGTACAGGCTCTAGCAAGGTTGAGGCCTGGAGGGTGATTGGTGGATCTCTGCTGTAGACATCATCGCGCCGCCCTGGGGAACTGTCGGTAAGGGGGTCGGAGAGCAGAAGCCCCCTGCCCACTGTGGCCTTGAGGTGCTCCTAGTCCTAGTATAGCATACCACATGGACCAATTCGTGAAAAAAAAAAACAAAGAGGTCCCTATAACCCAAAGGGTCCAAGTACTAATATGGTAGCTACTTTGTAGGTATTTGGGCCCCAAAAGTATATACTATACTATAACTTGGACCCTTTGGGTAGCAGGCGTAGGCTTAGGGTTTGAGGTTGAGGTATGAGACGGCTTCAAGGCTCCATACTATTCAAGGCTCCATAGTATCTTCTCAAACCCTTAGCCCTGAGCCCCCAGATCCACAACATAACAAAAACCTACCCTAAAGGTCCATGTACCCAAATAGTATATACTTTGGCCCCAAAGTACCTATATAGGGACTACTTTGAGGCCAAAGTATATACTATTTGGGTACATGGACCCTTAGGGCTACTGATATCATCAGATATTCAGGGGGAGATCCCTACACCCTAAACCCTAAACCCTAAACCCTAAACCCTAGACACTGACAACACCGGAAAAACCCTAAACCCTAAACCCTGTCACGGGGTCTGGGAAGTCACTCGGCTCTTTCCTAGAGCTTGACTCGACCGAAGTTTGTGAGGATTTTTTTGCTGACTTTGGTTCTAGGATTAAAAGAGAGAGAGAGAGAGAGGATTCGTAATGGGATGCTTCTGAGGGGTCTGGGGTGTAGGGCTTGGGGTTTAGAGTCTACCAGGCTCATGGTTGACGGCTCTTTAAGTTGATATTTTTGTTTGTTTCCGGATCTTGCTTGCGGAGGGCTCCTGAAAGATAGCTTTGCGTAGGCTTCCAGTCTAGGGTCTCGGGTTTGGGGGTTTTTCGCTAGCTGTAACAAACCCTTAGCATCAAAATAGCCCAAAGCCTTATGCAATACTTAGGGTCTTTAGGCCCAAAAGCCTTAAAATTATGAGTCCTTTGAGGGCAAGGGAAATAACCCTAAAACCCTAAAGCCCTAAACCCTAAACCCTAAAACTATGAGTCCTTTGAGGGCAAGGGAAATAGTGTAGCCCAACCAAAGAACTAAACACCGTGCTCAGGAGGCTGCCATGGAAGAAAGACCAGCCCCTGAGGGTCTACCAAGAACCCTATAAAGGGTTTAGGGTTTAGGGTTTAGGGTTTAGGGTTTAGGGTTTAGGGTCCAAGAACCCTATAAAGGGTTTTAGGGTTTAGGGTCCATGTACTCATGTATTGTATATACAGTGGCCCCAAAGTACCTATGTAGGGACTACTTTCAAGGCCAAGGTATATATATATATATATACTAGTACTCACATAGTATATGCACTGGCCCCAAAGTACCTATATTATATAGGGACTACTTTTAAGGCCAAAGTATATGCTATTGGGGTACATACCCTTAGGGGAACCCTAAACCCTAAGCCCTAAACCCTAAACCCTAAACATGGACCCTTAGGGGAACGGTGTTTAGGAGGCATGCCGTCACAACCAAAAGCAAGCAACCTCAACCTTAAGGCGGCAGAAACCACAGACCCAGAAATCCAGCACGTCAAGGCTTGAACTCTAAACCGGTTTAGGGTTTAGGGCTTAGGGCTTAAACCCCTAAACCCCTGAAAGCCTGAAAAGCCCTAAACCCCCAAACCTAAACCTTAAGCTTACACCCCTAAACCCTAAACCTAAAGCCGTATCAGTCCCAAAAGCCAAGGTGGTGAGATCGTCAAGGTCCGCGATACCTCCACGAACGGTGTCGGGTTGAAGGCAGGGCCTGAGTTTCCCTTAGGGCTTAGGGTTTAGGGTTTAGGGTTCAGGGAAGCTGTGCTAATGGAGGAACCTCATTCGCGTAGAGGGTTTTGGGTTGAGGGGTGTTGGGGTGTTGGGTTTAGGGCTTAGGGTTCAGGGAGCAGGTGGGGGTTGAGGGTTGACGGGTTTAGGGGTTGAGGGGTTTAGGGGTTTAGGGTTTAGGGTTTAGGGTTTAGGCCCTATAACCTCAAAATGTTAGGATTCCTGTAAAGAACCCCATCAAGGACGCAGGGTTTCTTCATCAGGTTCCAACATTACACTGACTGTGCTCCAGGCTACGGATTTCAGCATTCAGAGTTGGGGATTTCGAGAAAGAAGGCCGTAAAGGGTCTCGAACCCGAAACCGAAGGCCCTACGCTCCGAAACCATTAGCCACTGAGCTCTAAGAAACCCTAAACCCTAAACCCCTAAACCCTAAATCCTAAACCCCTAAGCCTAAACCCTAAACTCGTAGACCCTAAACCCTAAACCCCCTCAGCCCCTAAACCCTAAACCCCTAAACCCCTAAACCCCTAGACCCTAAACCCTAAATCCTAAACCCTAAACCCTAAAACCGACTTAGGGCTTCAAGTTGAGCGTTTTTCGGGCTCGGGGTTTAGGGTTTAAGGTGGACTTGGGACGTCGGTTGTCTTCTGGTTTCAGAAAGAAGGGTTTAGGGTTTATGGTTTAGGGTTTAGGGTTTAGGGTTTAGGGTTTAGGGTTGGGTAGTCCTCAGCCAGTGTGCAACAAGTCTGGCCATTGAATATCCTGATGTACAATCTCATGCGCCGTCCACAATCAGCAAGTAGAGTTCCTCATCTATTTCCCAGATACTACTTCAGTAGTCCAGGAGTATATCTACATGCTTACAACATATATCACCGCTAAACAAAGCCCACGGAGCACTGTCGATTAGTATCCTTCAAACCTGACCCTCAACCTACACCCCCAACCCGAAGCCGTAAACCCTAAACTCTCAGGGAACCCTTCTAGTACCCTTATAGTATACCTTTCAGGAGTTTTGGAACCCCGAACCCCTAAACCCTCAACCGTTAACCCGCAACCCGAAGCCCTAAACCCTAGACCCGCCATGGAACCTAAGCCCTAAACCCTAAACCCTAAACGCTAAACCCCCCTTCTAGTACCGTTGTAGTATTCTTTTTGTACCCATCTTCAGCCCCTAAACCCTCAACCGTTAACCCCCAACCCGAAGCCATGAACCCTAAAGCCCTAAATCCTAAACCCCTTAACCCCTCAACCCTAAGCCCTAAAGCCTACTTGCCCTAAACCCCTCAACCCTAAAGCCTAATTGCCCTAAATCCTAAACCCTTATAAACCCCTATATAAACCCTAAGCCCCTAAAGCCTAATTGCCCAAACCCTAAAGCCTAATTGCCCCAAAGCCCAAAACCCAGAGGGTTTAAGTACCCATATAGTAGATATTTTGGGCCCCAAAGTATCTACCATATAACCCCTAAAACCCTAAACCCTAAACCTTCTAAACCCCCTAAACCCCAAACCCTAAACCCCTAAACCCCCAAAGCCCAAAAAGCGGTCCGAGTCCTCTGTCCAAGGTTGAAACCATGCGCCCACAGTATGCACCCTTGACCCTCGGATCCTTATACACCGACTATATGCCCTATATGTACCCTTATGGGACCCTTATCTAGCCTGAGACACAAGCCGCAGGCGCCGGGCTCTAGCGTTCAGCGCCTTACTCGAGGTCCAGAAAGGGGAAGTTTGTTTTTTTTAAGTTTAAGGTTTTTACGTTGGTTTAGGGTTTTTAGGGGTTTTAGGCCTTTTTACGGTTTTGGGTGGTTTTTGGGTCGTTTTGGGGTGGTGTTGGGGGTTTTGTGGGCTTTGGGGGTTAGGGTTTACGGTAAAGGGGTTTAGGGTTTTGGGTTTACGTAGGGGTTTAGGGTGTAAGAGCTGTTGTCGGGATGTTGTACCAGAGGCTTTGTATGGTTTTGGAGCTTTTGTGCATAGTTTAAATCGGGCTTCATGAGTCGTTTCTATTTGCGGAGCTTGCTTTTGGAAAGGCTTTATTGGGCTTTCTGGGGAGTTGTTGAGACCGGTAAATGCTATGAGGGACCTCCGCAAGACCTTTGGAATGGACTCATGCAGCTTGTTAGGGTTGCATCACGAGGGTGCTAGAACAGCTTCATGGTATGTCATACAGAAAGCCTAAACCCTAAACCCTAAAACCCTAAATCCTAAACCCTAAACCCTAAAACCCTAAACCCTAAACCGTAAAGGACTGAAGGGTTTCTATCTACGGTCGATTTGATGTTGGAGGGTGGAGCTCGAGTGGTCTGTCAGGCTTTGTGCAGAAAACTCAGCACTACAAGCATTCATCATGGTCTGTCTGGTCCTTAGTAGGAAATGGGGGAATGGGTTATAGGGACTACTATAAGGCACCTTAAGGGACTATCATAGGGATCCATGAATCCATTCCCCCATTCCCTACTAAGGACCAGACAGTAGTGTTGTGAGTGTCTGATCGTCTCAGGTTTTCCCTGAGGGAAGTACACCTGGACTCTAAATACTCCTACACCCTGCATGGATCCCTAAACCCTAAACACCTAAACCCCTAAACCCCTAAATCCTAAACCCTAAACCCCTAAACCCTAAATTAAACCCTAAACCATGTCGGCGACATCACCGACCTCGGCCGAAGGGGGCGGCGCCAGCGGCGAAGCCGAGATCGGAATCGTCTGATCAAGTGAGGGATGAGGAGAAGGAACCCAGAGAACCCAATACCCCTTATGTAAATAAGGAATATTCCTTGAATTATCTGGCCTTAGTATTATGACTTAAGGTATAGTCCCTAATTAAGGGGTATTGGGCTCTCCGGGAAAGCCACGGTGACGGCAAGAAGGACGTCCACACGAGGAAGCATAAGGTTTCTAGAATGGTTCTAGAACGGCTCTGGGATTTGGGTAGTCAGGGTTTAGGGTTTAGGGTAGGAATTAGGGAATTCGGGCACTTCTAAGAATACTCATACCGTATACCCAAGCGGCTCTGTTTACTTTAGGCCATGCGTGCCTGAGATTCCTGGAGTTCCATCCGAAGAAAGAGAGTCTAGTGTGGGTGCCGGCGGGCATATTCTCGTTTCATAATATAGGGCCGGGACGATGAGTGGATATTCTTAATGTAGTTACTTCGGATATAATTTGATAAGGATAGATTTCGGATATAATATAATAAAAATAGATTTCGGATATAATATAAAACCCAAAGGGTCCAAGTAGTAATATGGTAGCTTCTTTGTAGGTATTTGGGCCCCAAAAATATATACTACTGTATACTATAACTTGGACCCTTTGGGAAGGGACGATGAGGAGATGCTGTTGATACATGTCAGATTTCTCAGACCTTGGTCTTATAGGTCCGACTCTTCCAGTCGTTTCTATTCAACCTATAAGCCCCCGGAACCCAATCTTAATCCTTCATGGAACCACCCTAAACCCAGAACCATAGGAGCCCGAAGCCTAATGTAGGGGCCTTAATAATTAGACCAGGGTTTTGGGGGCTCCTTATTATGGTTGTAGTATAAGATACCCCCAAACCCAATTCTAATTACCAAGGCCCCTACATTAGACAATGGGAGCTCTAACCGATAAGGAGCCACAAGCCTAAACCCCAAACCCTAAACCCTAAACCCTAAAGCCTAAACCCTAAACCCTAAACCCTAACCTGAACCCTAAACCCTAAACCCCTAAACCCCTCAGCGGAAGCGGCACCCTTCGTTGAAGGCCAGGACACACCAGTCCAGGACGGCTCGGTGATCACCATGCCTTACAAAATCAAGGCCCTTCCATTTGTTGAGCAGGTTTTAGGGGTTCGGGGTTTAAGGGTTTTGGGGTTTAGGGTTTAGGGTTTTGGGGTAGGGTTCAGGGTTTTGGGGTTT
>CAJNDV010021046.1:428-19559 GCA_905221635.1 Symbiodinium sp. CCMP2456
AACCCTATTCTAATTATTTTGGCCCCTGCATTAAGCTTTCAATTTGATAAATCTCAAAGAAACCGGCTTTAGGCCCTAAAGGAAGGTTTAAAAAGTCGCTACCCAAACACCTGGACTGTGACCTCTATGAGAACCCGCAACAGAAGTCTAAACCCCCGAGAAAAACCCCCAAAACCCTACACTCCCTAACCCTAAACCCTAAACCCTAAACCCTAAACCCTAAACCCTAAACCCTAAACCTCGTCCCCCAGAGTTCCCCTTGTAGATCCTTTCATCTATCCCCTTTTTTCACAAGTCTCCTAAATCCCTGGTAAGTCCTTAAAACAAAGCCTAAACCCTGATAGATCCCATATGAAGCCTTCTCAGGAATCCTTCTAGTTCATGACCCTACACCCTCGTGGGTTTAGGGTCTATAGGGATAGATCCCTTGTAAGTTCTTTAAAGTAGCCCTGTTAGATCAGAGGCCTAAACCCTCCCAGACCCCTTCTAAAACCCTGCAATCAAATCCTTTAACCACGAATCCTAAACCCTCATAGGTGCATTAAGAACCCTTACATCAAATCCTTTAACTCTGTACACACAGCAAAGACGCAGCCCAGAACCCTATTCGATCCTGTACAAACCTTTAGAGGATTCCTTTACTTAAGTACAAAAACCCTAAACCCTAAAACCCTAACATCCTGAACCCTAAAACCCCAAAACCCCAAACCCGAAACCCTAAAACCCTAAAGCCCGTAACCCCTAAAACCAAAAAACCCAAAAAAGAAAAAACGCCCCAGCGCTGTTCCGAGGAGGCGCCTCCTCGAGCCTTTGAGCCGCCCCTTGGCTTGGATTCTTACTGGCGCAGGTGCAAACGGAACAAGAATCATAAGATTAGGGCATAGTATCCGAATAATGAACACGAATCATAAGATCATCATAATGACGGTTTAGGGTTTGGGGTGTTAGGGGTTTACGGTTTAGTGTTTTAGGGTTGAGGGTTATAGTAGCATAGTAATGTCTGTGCTAACGGTTGATACAAGACATTATTAGTTTGATACGAATGTCAACGAACGAAATTGCGAATAGTACTGGTATAGTGACAATAATGCCAATGGTGGTCATACAGTGATATGTTGTTTGAATCGGTTTTTCGCAGATCCACATATATATATATATACACACACACACATGTAGTTTGCTGGTTTGGTTTGTTTTGGTTGGCTGGGTGCTGTTCTAAGACTTTCCAGGCTTTCGTGCTTTCAGCTAGGAGCAGTTGTGGGGGCGGGGTCGTCTTGAAGCTTTTGCGGCGTAGCAAGCTTCGTTGCAGAAGTTTGTTGTTGTTGATTTGTGTATCGGAATTCGGTTTCTAGCGGCTTCTCGAAACTGTCTTAGACCTGATTTCGCCCGTCCTCTTACTAGATGTTACTAGTGGTGCTTCCCGGCAGACCTGATTCCTCAAGTCCCCGCCGCCCGTATTGAACCTAGGGTTTGGTGTTTAGAGCCCTTAACCTTAGACCCCAAACCCCAAACTCTGAACCCTAAACTCTAAACCGCTAGACTCTGAACCTAAACTCTAAACCGCTAAACTCTGAACCCTACACTCTAAACCGCTAAACTCTGAACCCTAAACCCTAAACCGCTAAACTCTGAACCCTAAACCCCTGGAGCCCTGAACTTTTAGGCTTCAGGCCCATACCCTTTGAACCTCAAGTTCTTGCCGTCAGGGGGAGAGGCCTGCAACACTGTACAGGAATTCTGTAAGATCTTGCGACACTCAGACAACCAAATGTATATTATGATATGTAGTAGAAAATAATCGTCAACATAATGTAATATAATATGACATACTGTCATATACAACCTTACTGCGTGTACTGCAGAGAGCTGGAGACTTCGGATATGCACGTAGACGTTTTGAGGATCCTGGAAAGCTGCTCTGAGCGCAGTTCGAGTGCCTTGGATTGAAGAAATGGGCTCCCCCTGAACGGGAATCTTATTCTCTCGAACCCGAGAGAGCTCTTTAAAAGGAACCCTGCTCTAGAACCCTATGGTGCCCCTTAACGGGAACCCTATCCTAGAACCCCAGGGTACCCCTTAAAGGGGTTTGAATAAAATGAAGCCTCGTAGGGTCTTGCAAACCTTATAAGTTAGGTGTTCTGCGTTTAGGCTTAGAGTGTGCGCCCGTACTCGCTGCAAGGGTTAGCAGGTGTATAAAGAAGGCTTCACAGGTACTATTTCCGTACGCTGTAGCAAGGTTGCGGTTGCTTCAGGGCTTTACGGGTTTAAGATGCTGGTCTTAGGTTTTGAATTTCGAAAGCTGCAAGAACCAAGCCGTGGCCCTACACCTTAAGTTAATAGTACAGGGTGTAGAGCCTCGAGTTTCTGGCTTGCTGTCTTCATTTTCAGCGGTTCCGGTTCGGAAGTCGCTCAGCACTATACTAACACTTGTTCTGTGTTTGTGGTTTCTGGCCGCTTGCGAGCTGTCTGAAGAGCTGTTCGCAGTTGCAAGGTTTCAGGGGATTGGTTCGGTAAGCGAACTGAGGTATCCAATGCGACTTCACCTTTACGGAGATAGGGTTCCCTTAAACCTTAAATGAGGTGCAAGAATTCGTGGACCTTAGGCCTAGACCTGGAGACCTAAACCTATGACTCACCTATGCCAACGAACAATACAACCTATCTCCACATGTATAAGATACACATATATATATATATATACACATGATTATATATATATATATACATACACATACATCCATACATGCACACATACATAAACTACCTACATACGTACACGAAAGACATACACACACACACACATATTGATACATACGTACACGAAAGACATACACACACACACACATATTGATTTGTACATCCATCCATCCATCATTCCATCTATCCATCCATCCTCTCATCCATCCATCCATCCATCCATCCATCCATCCAAGCATATGCATGCATGCAAACATATATATATATATATATATGTATGAAGATATATACATTTATATCAGTATGTATGTATGTATGCATGCATGTATGTATGCATGTATGTATGCAAGTATGTACGCGGCGAAACACCGGAACACACACCACAGAATCTCCAAAGTGGAGGCGCTTCGCTGCCTCCAGCGCCGGCGATAGTCGGACCACACGGCTTGTGCATGCTTTACGTAGGTCTTCCACTCTTAGCAGGAGTCATGTGTGGGAAGATCTGGGTACCTTTACGATTGAAGTCCCGTGATTTTTGGATTTGAGGCTTAGGCCCGGCTGGATTCCAGGTATATACGTTTTAGGGTTTAGACAGTTTAGATTCATGGTTTGAAGGATTATGAACTATGTTTATCGTAGGGTCTGGTTCTCATTGGCATCATCAGCAGTCGTGGCCGGTTCCTATGTCGTTTTACACATTAGGGCTCGGATCTTTGGTGCTCTATGCTTGTGAGCAGGCGCAGCGCGAGCCTCACCTTCCAGCCTCGAAGCCCTGAAATCTCAATCCCGACTTTACACATCTTTCCCTGAAACCCGAAACCCGAAGCCCTGAACCCGGATTCCTCAATCCCTTGACTCTAGACTTTGCACATGTTGCATCCTGTTTTCCAGAGTGCAAACCCTGAGTTTTGGCCAGCCTCCTCCCGTGCTGTGTTTACTGTAGGGGCCTAAATAGTTTCCTACACTATTTTTTTTGGGGGGGGTCCTTCTCATAATTAGACTATGCAGGGCCCAGAACCCTGTTCTAATTATTAAGGCCCCTATTTTAGATCTTTGTCTTGGGCTTGCGGGCTGATGGAATGGTGCAGAGACCTTTGGATTTCAGCGGTTTGAGACCCTGAGACTTTGCATTATTACTTTGAGGATCATTTGACTTAGTAAGTAGGGTTATAGGTGCGGTAGTTAGGGTTATATGTAGATATGAAGACGTTTTTTTTATGAAAAACCCTCTTTGTAAGTAGTGTTATAAGTGCTGTAGTTAGGGTTATATGTAGATATAACTATAGCCACCTTACTTATAACCCTACTTACTAAACCCCTTGATCCTTCACGTACAACCATCGACCATGTGCGACAGATGTGAACCATCACGTCTACGAGGGTTCGAAGGTAGCATTTCCCGCACCTGAAGCCTGGCGTGATTCCGCTGGCTCTCAGTACGGACTCCCAGGTGTTGAGCGGAACTTTCCTTAATGTAGCAGCCTTAATCATTAGAATAGGTTTTTAGGGGGCTTCTTAGTATAAATATCGTATAATATACCTGCAAGCCCTCTTCTAACTATTAAGGCACCCATATTCTTCAAGAACTTCGAAGATCCCGGTTCTTAAAGCTTGAGGGTCTAGGAAGTGTAATGTACCCCGAAGCTGAATAGGATGCTCTCTACCGGAAGATAAGGCACTAATTCTGGGACCCCGCTAAAAAGTTGTAGCCGTGGGGCTGGGAGCCTAGAGCCCTATATCAACGCCAGGCCTTAAGCCCCTAAACTTTAAGTTTAGGGTTTAGGGTTTAGGGTTTAGGGTTTAGGGTTATTATATCATACTATATAAACCCAAAACCTTAAGCCCCTCAGCAGAAGCCCTACTGAGAACTGGCAGTTTTGCTGGGTCCTGGAGTACCACATGTCAACCCCGAAGGTTATGAAACAGCATAATAGAGGTTCTAGGGTTTAGGGGTTGAGGGTTTAGAGGTTTTGAAAACTCGTGTGTTGGGGCTTAGAGGTTTGGGGGTATATACTTGTCCTAGTCTCGTTATGCAGCCGTCCTTCCTGGTGATTTGCGGCGGGACGTACCACAAATGGCACACGTTTCGAATCCTAAGCCCTTAAGCCTACAACACATTCATTACTCTACCTGAAGCTACAAGAGTCCGCCTTTTGGTAGACTACCCATGGGCCCCATAGTAGTTCCTTTTTGGGGTTCATATTTATTATAAGGTAGTCCCAAAAAGGAACCATTATGGGGCCTATGGGTAGCCATGTAAGGCTAAAACAAGGACCCCCAGAGAAACCCTGGGTTGCAGTGGGTTATGAGACCTATAACGCTTATAAACCCACCCTCCGAAGCCGAAGCACCGAAACAAAGGGGCCTTCATAGTTACCTATACCGTTTTTGGGGGGTTCCTTATAAAAAATACAGTCCGTAGATTATCCCCCAAAGCCCTCTTCTAATTATGAAGGCTCCTATATTAACCCGAAAACCCTACTTGGAGGATATTTGGGACTTAGTAAGTAGGGTCAGAAGTAAGATAATTAAGTTTTGTTATATCTACTCATAGCCCTGATTGAGGTACTTATAGCCTCTACTTACTTTAAGTCTTCTCTTCCTCTAAGTAAACCCTCCCTGTGGTACATCGGATCCCAGCTTGTGGAGTGTTTGTGCAAAGGGCGCAGGCCCTGTAAACCTCCTGAACCGCGCACTGCCCCCGGTGGGGCACGGATTTCAGTTGCTCCAGCGGTTTAGGCCCAGATCCTGCATGTGGAGCTGTCCTTGATCATCTCAATTTGGAGTTCTGAGCCCTAAGCGCCAGGTAGGGTGTGCAGAGCCCCTTATAGGCCCAGGTTTTCCAGATCGCTTTAGGGTATATAGGGGTTAGGAGCATGGTCTTCGGGGCTCAAGGCCAAGATATTACCATTCAGAGTCATCTTTTGTGGCACAGCCTCCAACGCCACATTCCTGCAACATCTGGAGGGTTTGAGACTTAGGATGCATGTTCGTGTTGGGTCACCGCCTGGGGCACTGGAGTTTGAGCTCGCGGGGTGCGTGGGCAATTTCAACTTCGAAGAAGCCACAGCATTATGGACTTTTAGATGTTTCTGATTCTGTTTATTCGCTGGCAGATGAAAAGAGGTGTTGCAATGCTGCTCCGAGTTCCACGGTTTAGGGTTTAGGGTTTGCACTTGCCCTCGCAACGAGTCTGACAGCACCCTGAGACATATTTCGCAGGACAGTCATCCTTCGACGCGGCGACTTGATCCGGGGTTCTGGGATGGTCATATTGCATTACTACGACACTACTACAATAGTATTACAGTGGAAGTATAAATTAGTGGTGCAGTCGTATTATTGTGTTTTGGCACACACACACACACCAAGGCTGGCCACAGTGGCGACTGGCAATATCCCGGCAAGCACGGACCGATGGCAGGACAGTTCAGGGTTTACGGTTAATACAGTGGCATAATAAATGATTGCCAATACTATTGTGAGGGCTCCTTATTGTAACTCTAGTATAATTTACCACAAACCCTGTAATCAGTAAGGCCCCTGTGTTAAGGGTTTGGGGCTTTAGAACTTTGAGTGTGAGGGTTCGGGATTTCGTGGGTTTTGGCGTAAGGTCGCTTTTGCCATGTCGGTTCATGTGGGTTAGGATTGGCGCAAAGTTTAGGGTGGAATTTCGTGTTAGGTGCTCCGGGTTACGGAGGCTGCAGCTACTCTTACCTGGGGTTGTCGCTTGTTTTTGTTTCATACCGCCGAAAACAGGAGAAACGCCACGAATAGTTCGTTTTTCAAGATTCAAGGTTTGGCAGTTTCACTGATGGATCGCCTGTTCTGGAGTCGGGGCATAGAGGTCGAGCATGCATCCGGAATCCGTGCCAATCAAGATTATACCGTTATACCGGATCCTTTTCACACACGACAACTCCTGAGATTGGGCTTGATGGAAGAAATATGTTCGCATGGTACTGGTGTTGATGCCTTTGCAGCATAACACTACGCTCGGGCTTTCGGATTGTGTGGCCGAGCGCAGGCAGCGATGTATGTGCTCAATGGCGCAGCACCCAGACGTGTTGCGTGAGGGTTCCTAAATTTTGCTTCACATGCGCCCTCTTGTGTTTGGGATTTCGGAAAGGCACCGTCTTAAGGCTTTCCTACATCTCTTCCCAGTTGCCAGGCATCCCTTGCCAAGGACTCTTGAGGCTCACCTCTACAACCCTCAAGAAGACTAGCACCCTAAAGCCCCTGATTTTCTTATAAATCCCCGAAAAAGTCGAACCCTCATCTAAACCCCCAAAACCCTCAAACCCCTAAACCCCAAACCACAAAGCTTTAAAGCCCTACGTAGAGGCCTAGGCCCCAAGCCCACAGGCTGGCCCACTACAGCTCACCCTCTCAAGCGCCGAAGCCGCGGCGAAGCGGCCGCAAGGCCGTCACGGTGTGGGAGGGTTTAGGGTTTAGGGAGCTGTGAAAATTCGAGTTGCCATGCATGGGTTTTAGTACTCCTTCGCTAGGTTCTTCAAGGCTTTTTGGGCATCCTTTGATGGGGTCTACAATTTCACTTTTAGGCTTGGGCGGGGAAGGGCTTATAAGAGTTAGAGTGGGTTTTGGGGGTCTGCAATTCCTAGATAACCTTGAAAGAGCTAAAGCCGTACCCCCTTGAGCCCCAATTCATATAGGGGCCTAGATGATTACCAATTCTATCCTGGGGCTCCTTATTGTTTAATAGGCCCCAAAGCCATGCTCTCATGGCGAATGCCCCTATACCAAGAAACCTACACTCTCCAAAGGTACCTCGTAGTCTCCCATGTGACAGTGCACTCTGGGTCGTCATAATTCTGAGTTTCGTCATGAAAGTGCACGCTGGGTCTTCATAATTCCGAGTTCGTGATTCGTCATTAAATTTGCGAGTCTCGCGTAGGCAATGTGAGGGCTTTCAGAGCCCAATGCCTCCTTATATCCGAACATGAGACACAGGGACCGAATACATGTGGAGATATGTTGCGTAAATCACGGTGACTGGGCACTGGGATCGGATCTCTTTTGGCAGAAGCCTCACTTGAATCTAGGACTTCACTTCGGCACCACAGAAAGCGGACTTTTGGCTGGACGTAGGCTTAGCCGAGGGCACCCCATTCTTGCCAGCCACCTACCAAGAATGGCACGAAAGACCACATCTCGTTAAGGCTTCTCTGAATGTGTTTCGTAACAATGTACAGAAAACGCTTGTGCAGCTACAAACGTGAAACCTTGAACCCTGTAGCAGCCGCTCAGCAAAAGCAGGGCACAGTGGAGTCTGGCCCGCAGTACTTCCCCTTCGTGTGCTCCGGGACCTTTATAGGCCGGTGGACGAGTTCGGGTAGAAACCGGGATTCTACATGGAGGTTGATCAAAATTATGGGGTCTTTTGGGGTCTGTATCATAGTATATTCCTTATAGTTGAGGGGCCAAAAAGGGGCCCCATAGTTTTGATCAATCGCCACATCAAAGTTGCTATAGCATATAAGGGTATTCGATGAGTTGCAAGAAGGTTGGGTATACAGAAGGGGCCTCCCCTTCAATTAGAGAGATTCAAACCTGTCCTTCAGAAAGTATCCCAGAGCCGTCAACCCGAATTCCGAGCCAAAGTCCAAAGTCCTAAAACCGTGGGGCAGACAGAAAAGGTGTTCAAAACCGACGAACCTTGTGATCCCTATCGCAAAGGTGTCTGAGCATCTACATTGTGGGAAGTAGGGTTTCTACAGTAGGAGCTGCTATTATGGTTTGGGCAAGTATCCCCATATTGGTTACTTAGGATTTTTTGGGTATAAGCTCTATCTTAGATAGCCAATGGGAGAACTTTCAACTTTTTGGCCTCATATATTTTGGTCTCTCCTATTTTGGGCCTTGTGCTAAAGAGAGACCCCATGTCGCCTTTCAGCAGGCCGCGCGGCTTCCTTGAGACGGGTGCTCCGAAGGCACTGCACGCTTCCTGTGCTGGGTGTTGTGGGTTGGAGGTTCAGGATCCGGTTCCGGGATCCCATGTCTCACTGAACCATACCCATAGGTCCCATCGTGGTTCCTTTTTGGGACTACCTTATAGGATTCTAAATGTGAACCCCAAAAAGGAACTACTATGGGGCCTATGGGTAAGCCCTAAGCCTACAGTTTAGGGTTGAGGGCCACCTGCGACGAAGTTCTTGGAGATACTTAGGCTTCATGTTTTGGAGTGAACCTTGGGCATTGCATGAAAACCGCAGCCGACAATAAAATAAACAACATCCAGAACCGAAATAAAAAAAATCACCCAGAACCGAAATAAAAAGATCATCCAGAACCGAAATAAACAAAACACCCAGAACCGACATTAACAGAACAACAACATCCAGAACCGAATTTTTAAAAATAACAACATCCAGAACCGAAATAAGCAAAACATCCAGAAGCGAAAAAAACAAAACAAAAAAAACATCCAAAACCGAAATATAATAAACAAGAAAACATCCAAAACCGAAATAAGCAAAACATCCAGAAGAGGACGCTGCGGCTCTACCAGCAGACCCAAGAATACAACGACCAGGCCTTTCTGGCCTTTCTTCGGCTTCACGGTTCCGTTAAGGGTGCTACCATTTGGGTTTAGCATGTTGTTTGCCGGGTTTCTTATCCTTCGCCGTCCTTGTATGTCCTTGTGACAGGGATGAAAAGGGCTTGATGCCCAGGTTCTAACGGTTTTGTGTTGTTTTTTGTCCGAGCTTGATTGGTTTTCAGGCTTTCCCGTGGTTCCTCAGTGAGAAGCGTGTGCGGCTTGGATCGGAACCCCTTGACATTTAACCCAGTAACGCGAAGCATAACCACCTATAACGCCAGAAAGCCTAGCGGCGCAGTTCGGCTTGTGTTTCGAGCGTGCGTGTCAAGCGAAGGCTCTGATCGCCGTTCTGCTTCTGCCTGGGCCCCTGAACGACCGGGTTCTTGACTTTGGGCTAAGGGGGGACCCCTTGGGGCTGTATGTCAGAAGCTTTGTAGGGGATCCCCAAAACGGGACCCTGATAAGGTGCATCAGGGTTAAATACTCTGAACACTCTCTGGAACTAGGTCGGGTTCTCACTTAAGGTGCCAGTCTGGGATGGAGGACGCCCAACATGGCCATACCATGTCTCGTTGCACTTCCCTGCTAGATCCTAAATCCTGCATCATGAGGCCTGTCTTCAAGACAGACTGTCGATGGGAAATCTGCAATCACGACTCCGAAGCACCCATCCCTGCAGGATCTTCAACATGAAGGCTGCATTTAGGAGGTTGTGTGTAGAGTTCCGGGTGTCTACAGCGACAGTTAGTGAGGCTTTGGGTTGTCGGGGTTCAGCCCGCCTGTGCTCTGAGGTCGAATGAAATCACATTCAGCACCCACCAAGAGGAACTTCATGACTGCATGGTACATATTCGAGCACACATCCTGGACCGTTTTTGAGCCCACAGCCAAACTGAAAGACCAAATCCTCCCTCAACCCTAAGCAGCTTTGATGCTTAGCCCTGAACCAGACACAGCCCCTAACTCCATTTGATCCCGACAAGCTACAAGTTGCCGCTGGTATTTGTAAGTTTAAAAGATACAGGCAGCATGTCTGAGAAGGATCGTATTCTGCAGCAGCAACATCAGGCCCCCATGTTTGTAAGAGAAGTTCGAGCACCAGTTGCAGCAATAAGCATAGTAATGGTACTTGCAGCGACACTTTGCTGGCTGGAAATACTGCTAACATCAAGAATTGTAACCCTAGTTGTGTCTACGTACGCACCCATGGTAAAACTAAGTAGCTCACACCAATGTTGAACATGGAGATAGTACAGTCATGAACAGCAGTGGCAGCCAGCCAGAAAGACAGAATGACAGAGAATGGAAGCAGGCATAAACATACACGAACAAGACTGCAAACGACATCGACTCGATACTTACCGTCAAGGCTTCCAGCAGTGCTGTAACCAACCCCAAACCCAGAACTCGAAACCCATCAGAAGCAATATTAATGAGCCATCATGCGCGACAAAAGAGCATTTGGAATGTGCGTTTTGGTAATTATCACCCCCGCCTCACACAATATCAGCAGCAATAGTAGTAGCCAGATGAACAATGAGAACGATAAGAAATCAAGACAACTCAGGAGCCTACACACCTTAAGTCCTTCAGCCCCCAAACCCCCAGACCCTGGACCCTACCCATAAGAGAGCCCCCAAAAAGAAGTCCCTGTAAAAGGAGCCCCCGAAAGAAGACAGGCAGCACCCTGGTCTCGGATTCGTCGACTCCTCGGCCAAGCCGAGATCTTGGCTCTGGGTAGGTTTTCCGCCTTCTTCTTTAGGGTTTCTTTGAGGATCCCTTCGGAGATCCATGAAGGGTCAACGAGTGCTACTGCGAGGGGGTCCGAAAAGAAGTTTGGGGTTTATGATTTAGAAGTGATAGAGTTAAGGGTTTGTGCTTTGGGTTTATAGGGTTTAAGGTTTCCCGTTTGGATTGAACTCAGCCAGGGTTGTTTGGTCTTCAATTGTGGAATTGGGGAGGTTTCAGAATTTACGGGCCTGGGGTTTGCAGTTTCGGTTTTGTACGTTTTGATGGTGATTATGGGCTTGTCAGGCTTAATATGAGGTTGTTGTTCAGGTTTCTAGGTTCTGAGCTGTTGATCTTCAGTTTCAGCTTCCGATCCTTTTGGATTTTGGGTGTGTAGGGGCTAGAGTTGTGTTCCGTGGTTTTGAGGGTTCGGGGTTTGAACTTTACGGTTCAACGACTGTCGGAGTTGTGGTTCGGACACAGTGCTCATTGGGTTTTGAGGGTTGGGGTTTAGGGCTTTAGGATTCATGCTCCGGGTCTAGGGGTTACTTGAGATCTTTAGGTCTTTACTGCTCTGGGCTTAGAGGGTTCTAGGGTTTCGAGCTTTGTGGTTTGGGTTCTGGGGTGTGATGTTGAAGACGATTTCAGTGTGTAGGTGTGGGGTTCGTGGTTTTTGGGCTTGGGTTTGGAGTCATGGTTTGAGGGCAGAAGGCTGAGGTGCCAGGGTTTGGTTCTACCCATAGGCCCCCATAGCGGTTCCTTTTTGGGACTACCTTGTAGGATTTTAAATATGAGCCCCCGAAAGGAACTACTATGGGGCCTGATGGGTAGATTGTAAGGGTTGTCGGGCTGTTTTTGTTCGACGAGGTGCCTTCAGCGGCCAGTCCAGTCGAGACAGGAAAGCTGTGCTCGCAGTCGAAATGCCCAGAGATTTCAACTCCCCTGAAAGAAGTGCCTAAAGCCATACCCCCTACCTCGCGCTAAAGATGTTTGCTCAAAGTTCGTTGATTCATGATGAGGGGTTTTGTGCTTTCTCTGTACTGAAGCTTGACTTATCGGGTCGGACACTGGATGGGGGGTGCGGCCCAAAACGGGCCTCATCTGGGGATTCGCGGGTTGAGTTCCGAAGATGAGAGCATTAACAGGGCTGAGGATTTTAGGGCTAGGCCTTTCAGATTTTTTGCGACTTAGGGATTACAAGTTGGTGGATTATAGTTTCAGTCTAAGGACTTGGCTTTGAAGTTGGGGAGTGTGCTTACTTCAGACCCTCAACCCCGAAAGCTCTCAGCTCGAACTCCCTAAGCCCCGAAACCGGAAATCGGAGGCTTTTCCTTGGACTTCATGGTCATGACGAGTTCCTGGAGCGCGTTGCCTCAGGGCTGTCCCAGTTGTCAGTCCCACAAAAGGGGGTCGGGACAACTCCGGGCTGACATTTCCCCTGACAATGCTGGGATAGTTATTGGTTCTACTGTTGAGATCGTTGATGGCGTGTGGATAAAGGTCATATGAGGAAGGGTAGGACCGGTAGGCGCAGAGATCCCTTAATTCTAAGCTGGCCTTTTGGGATGCTGAGGGCTGAAGATGTTGAATTAGACCTTCGGCCGTATAAACTCCATACCGTCTATGCGCAATGCCCAACACTGATCCGTCCCGTATCGGAGCTGAAGGGTTTAGGGGTTGGGCGGATTTCTTGGCAATCCCGTGCAGGGCCTGTGTAACTACACCCAAAAGAGGTTGTGCATTGGTTCCGAGTATTGCTAGTCGCCATAGAATGTGGCTGTCAGGCACCTGCAGGGTGCGCTTCATGTCTTTGTAGTCTTTCTGTCCGTCTCCGCACTGAAGCCGATCAGAGTTGCAAAGGGACGCTCTAGTTGGCGATGGCGGCACTACTCCGGGTTCTTGTTGCTCTGCCAGCTCCACGGCGTCATTTGCCCAAACCGCGTCTTCTTTGCAGCGCGCCTCCTCTCTGGTGGAGGAAGGGCCGACCCAGGACCGTGCACCGGAGCTATGCGGAGGTGGAGCTGTTGTCCCGCCTGGTGGAGCTTCTGATGCCGCAGGAGGCCATCGGTGAGCTCTTCCGGGACTTCCCGGTAAAACAAACGGACATGTGGGGGTCGCGATGGCTTTGCCCGGACATAACTGCATTTGGCGTGTTTAAGAAGAAGCATGCAGCTCTCTTCGTCGAGTACGACGGTTGCTTTCGTCATTCTGAGCTGCAAGGGCAAAAACAGGATGAGCGCAAGACGGCAGCTCTGCTTCACTATGCACCTCCGGGCTCGTGTGTCCTGCGAATCGGGCATTGGAATCGGGGTATGAGCATGACAAAACACGCTTCACAAGAGATCGTCGATGTGTGGCGAGCAGGGCACGAGCGGTCATTGATGAAAGTTGTGCAGCAAACCATACGGGCCCTTCTCCGGAGGTTTGAACATCTGCTACAAGAGGACGTGTTCGAGCGTCTCAGCAGCTTTGAGATCGCCCAACCAAAGCGGGATTTCCTTAAAGCGTCCACCTTTGCGCGAGAGGCGGTGCTTACCAAACATGTTGAGACGAAAAGGCACAAAATGCAAGAGTTTTTGAAATGGGAATTGCAGATTTCAACCTCCAGAATTGAGGCTTTGGCTTGCAGGTTTCCAGGAATCTGGGGTGTAAACATCGACAGCCGCCTCAGGCCTGCAGTGGCCTGGCTTGCGGATGTTGGGCTCAGCCGACAACAGGTGGCCAAAGTCGTTGCTGGCTATCCTAAAGTCTTGGCTCTCAGCATCGACCGCAATTTGAAGCCTACAGTGGCCTGGCTTGAAGATGTTGGGCTTCGCCGAGAGGAGGTGGCCAAAGTCGTTGCCTGCTTTCCTCAAGTTTTGGGCTGCAGCATTAAGGCCAACCTGAAACCGACAGCTGCATGGCTTGAGGATGTTGGGCTGAGCCGAGAGGAGGTGGCCAAAGTCATTGCTTGCCATGCTCATGTGTTGGGCCTAAGTATTGAGGCCAACCTGAAACCCACAGCTGCATGGCTTGAGGATGTTGGGCTGAGCCAAAAACAGGTAGCCAAAGCCATTGGTGGAAATCCTTCAGTGTTGGGCTGCAGCATCGAACGTAAATTGAAGCCTACAGTGGCCTATCTTCAAGATGTTGGACTGAGCCGAGAGGAGGTGGCCAAAGTTATTGCTTGCTATGCTCAGGTGTTGGGACTCAGCATCGACCGCAATTTGAAGCCTACAGTGACCTGGTTTGAAGATGTTGGGCTAAGCCGAGAGGAGGTGGCCAAAGTAGTTGCCTGCTTTCCTCAAGTTCTGGGATGCAGCATTCAGAACAACCTTTCGCAGAAACTCTTTCTTCTGCAGCAGTTTTTTTGTAACCAACACATTCGCTCCATGATTGTCTACTTTCCACCCCTGCTTGGGTACAAATACGCTCGGTTGGTTCTTCGCCTGGAAGTTCTGCAGGAGCATGACTGCTTGAGCAAGCTTGCGAGCGTGATAGCTTTGACAGATGCGGCATTTTCCCGGCGATTTCCTCCTTGAGCTCCTGCGATGTCCCAAAGCATTGCACAAGTCGTCAGTTCAGTTGCACCTGCTGGACCGGCAAGGCACATACTGACGTTGTTTGTGGATTTCCCTGCAGTGCTGGGCTACAGCATCGAGGCCATTGTTCAGTTTTGAAGAGCTACCACAGCGTGGCTGGAGGATGTGGGCTCGGCCGACTACAGCTGTGTTGGGCTGCCGCATCGAGGGCAGCAAGGGTTACCGTGTAGCTTGTGATCCGCAGGCCCTAGCGAAGGATAGAGCAGACATGTTGGAAGGTCTCAAGCCTGACAGCGTTTTGGGTGAGGGGCTCGTCGATGGTCTGGGTTCAAAGCGAACGTCCCCACTGCCGTAACCTATACTATAACCCTAGACTTATAAATCTTAAACCCTAAACCCTGAACCCAAGCCCTGAACTGATTGAGTTTCAGGGCCGGGGTTCAGCTAACAACTTGCGAGGATTTGGAGCGACCTCTATGTCGAGGGAACTACTTTGTCAGGCCGGCCTCCCTTCAGTGGGTCCAAAATGTGCGGGTTCCGAAGTGTTGTATATGGGTTCAGCATAAGCTCTGAATTATTACTCTGGGCGGGATGCTGGGGCAAGTCGTAAAGTTATCCAATTGGGGATGGGTGGTCCTAAGAGCATGGTTCTGTCTTGGAGCAGTATAGTTGAAAGTATAGACCCTAAACCTTGTCGTGTTCATACAAAGCCTTTCAACAGAAGTCTTCAAGCGTTCCTGGCCTGTGAACTCCACGGCCAAGGTTGAATGGTTGAGGCGTTGGAGTTATAGTCAAAGTCCTGAGTTAGTAGAGAGGTAGAGTTGTGGGCTAAAGTTTCAGGGCTAAGTCTAGGTGTGAGGATGTAAGGTTCAAATCCAGTTTGAAAGCTCTTTGCTCCCGTCCTACGCCGTGAACGGTAAGAACCCATAACTTCTACACCTTAATCTTAGCTGTGACTCCAGTTCCTTAAACCCGAACCACCTTGAAAGCCCTCCATGCCTTACATGGCGACTCCCAGAGGCCCCAAGCCTGCAGAGGAAGCAGGCGTTTCCTACAGAATCATGACCCTCTACTTTGAGAACCTCCGTAGCTCACCGGTTGACTGTAGAGATGGAGACGCGACATGGAGAAGAAACCGCTAAACCACGCTAATCGAAGTTTTGGAGATAAGGTGCCGCCAAAAGCATTGTCTTTTTGTCGATGTTGATCTGGCTGTTCATCGATGATTCAACGTTAAGCGACGGGTTCCATCTTTGCCCTAGTGGAACTGCATTCGCACTTGCGGTCGCAACTACGAAGTGCCATTGAAAGACAGGCATTACCTCCATCTCCCAGTGACAACATTGTACCCAGTCTCATAGCTCTGCCTGTGTTCGTGCAGGGTTTCAGATGCGCAAAGCGCCCTGAATTAGAAACCAGCCGTCTTTAAACGACATCATCTGGGCGATCAGGACGGTCTTTACGGCGGGAAGGGGTGGTCAACAGAAAGCGAGGTCTTCAGTCGGGTTTAGGGAGATGATTCAGATTAGGTTTAATTGGGCTGGCCCGTTAATCAGTAATCAGGGGTCTACAATACCCTCAGGGTGCAAGTACTCCCCATGATAAGACTTTGGGGCCAAGCCAATTTGGGTACCGAAATCCATAAATAAGGGCTACTTGGACCCTTACAAACTAAATTTCTGGACCCCTGAACTCTCAAATCCCCTCTGAGCCCTTGCGTCTTCTATCCGGCGGAAGGGATCCGAGCTCAAGGACTGTGCCAAAGGCCTGCGTGCAGGGCTTCGGGATCGAAGAGCTTGCACGCCCTGCCCCCTAGATTCTGAACTTACAATAAGCCCTGAACCATTCTGAACCCTAAAACAACAAACTAGAGCGCCCAAAATTAAGGGCTACAGGGCAGATGAGCCCTTATACCCTAAAAGGCAGATCGTAAGACCTGACAACTCCGAAATATCACAGGAAGAACTGTGGCAGGGTCATGCAGGACCTACTGCCAACTTGCTTGTGAAATCCTGCACCTCATTGACTTCGTTGGGCAAATGTTTACCCTTGCAAAAGGAAGTTCAACATATTCCCGGAGCCTTAGCCCTTAAGGAGGCCAGTACCCGCCCCGGGTCAGCGCTTGCTTCCCGCGAGTCCTGAGGTTCAGGATGCAACTTGTGCCAGGAACCCAACCTCCCAAACTTGAACCCCCAAAGCCCTCTGCCCGACTCACTGTTTTCCTGCTGGCCTGGGGATTGATATGAGAGAAATACGTTTCTGTTGCCCATTCGATGGATGCTGAGGGTCGAGTTTGCAGCCCCAAGAACCTGGTGGGTGTGTTTCTGTACACCCAGTAGAACGGACCGGTGAAAGTGTTTACTGGCATTGGACTTGGCCAAACCAAACGTAAACACGCACAACATCCTGCTTCTGTTTTAAAACCTGCATGCAACCTGACACTTCAGACTTAAGCATCTCGAAACCAGAATCCTGAAACCTTACCCACCCTTCGTTTTCTGATGCCTCACGAACATCAGGATCCATGAAGCATCCTTTTCTCCGCACCGCTGCGAGGTGCTGAAAAGCCCGCTTCCGAGCTACAAAGCCGTTCGGAACTCGGCCGTCATCGCAAGGTTGTGTTTCGGGTTTGGGACTTGAAGTTTAGGATTCGGGGCTTCTGGGGCAAGCTCTCTCGTAGCTGCCTCAACCCTCTAAGCCTCGCCTCCTCGGAATCAGAGCCCCCCTCTCCTTGCAGGTCCGAAGCTTTCATGGGCTGCAACCCCCGAGGCAACAGCAAGTCAGCGAGGAAGTGTCGTTGTTTCAATCTGTCTCTGCTTGTGGGTGTTAGTCTTGTGTGTGTGTGTACATTGTGTTTGGGTTTGGGTGTGTGTGTGTGTCTTGTGTGTGCGTGTGTGTGTGTGTGAGGGGGTGGGGGTAATTAGGTTCCGTGTTTTTGATTCTCGTTTGGGTCAGAAGACGTACACAGAGGGGTTCGAGGCTAGAGGTTTGGTTTTTACGTTCTGCAGGTTTACAGTTTAAAGTGATCAAGGTTCAGCTTAGGGTTGATCTCGCTCCAGGAGTTGCAGGGAGTTCGTTTTGACGGCTTGGGGTTCACGACTCAGATTCAACCCTAAACCCTGAACCCTAGATTCCCTAGATGAAATCATTCTTGACGAGCTTTCCTCCTTGAAGCCTCAAAGTCAGTTCACCTGGCATGATAATGAGCGCTGAACAACAGGATGGGGGTGTCAATCAGGGTCTGCAGCAGCGTATGGGTCATCGACATCGAGGTTCAGGTTGTAGATGCTTTCCATTCTCTGTTCCAGCACGTGGAATCTGAAACCCTAAACCAAACCCAAAACCGTGTCCAGGTTTGAGAACAAGAACGTCGGCCGTTAAGCTAAGTACCCCACACGAGCAGGCTGCAGCGGTCCAGCGCTGGGCCGCCGTCCGCAGCTTCCTCGGACGATTTGGAGCTTGCATGCCTGGACTAAGGTTTCGGGTTTAGGGTTTAGGGCCTAGGACATTTTGGGGTTTGGGGTTTTAGGCCGCAGAAGGATGCTGGGAACATGGACGTGTTTATCACTTGCATCCTGGCACCACTCTCCCTCCTCACCCCAAACGCTGGACTGCAAAGCACCAAAATATCAAACACCTTTCCCGCTGAACCATTAAACAGCCCCATCCCCTTGCAGCTACAGTCTCAAGAACGATTTCTGTTGGACCCTAAACCCTAAACGCTAAACCAATCCCGGATCCCTTGCAGATAAACCCTTACAAAGCCCTGGTAATTCACAAGGCCCAGCCCTTACAACAGTCATGATTCAGGATCTTGGTGGATGGAAGGGTTGAGGTGAAGAGTGAGGTCGGAATACTGACGATTCCTTGGATTTCCGCTTTCTAACTAGAGTATAACCTCCCCAAAACCCTATTCCAAATATAAATGAATTTTACAAATTCTAACGTCCCTATATGACAGAATGCCTCGTATTGGTTCTGGGATTCCGAAAATCAGTCTTCAGGGTTGAGGCACGGTTGCTTGGCACTAAGATGGGGTCGGGAATCCTGACGCTTGGGTTTAGGGTCTGGTTCAGGGTTTAGGGAAGCCTAGAGCTTAACAAATCAAAGCGCTAGATCTCAGAATCCGTAAAACTCGACCTACTTTACGAACCCTAAGGTCCTCATCCCCAAACGGTCCCTGATGCCATGTCTCTCTCCGACTGCATCTGTTCTGGGGGTGGAGTGTCTAGTGCGGGAACCGTGTTACCACAGACAACGAAGTGGCTAGCAGCTCCCCTGGACCCTAAACCGTTCGACCCTCAACCCTATGCACTAAGCCCTGAAATCCTTCTTCACATTCGGCTAGCATTTGGCCTCCAGTCGCTATTTGAGCAGTCTACGGCGCCAGTTGGCGGGTCTTTTCAGCCGCGGCGGTTGTGGGAACCTTTGGGTAGTTCTCTAAAGTAGGGTCCATTGTCAGGTCCCCAACAATTGCCTCTAAAAGGTACCCTAATTTAGAAAACTACCCCCTTTGTGTCCAGCTGGTGATCCGCCACCACAGACAGCAGTGTCTGAGGTTCAGTTTAGGCGTTAGGTCCTTGTGTACTTTGCAACATAAACTACTGTAGTGAGCGGGGGGGCTTA
>CAJNDV010021046.1:19659-38012 GCA_905221635.1 Symbiodinium sp. CCMP2456
AAGCCCCCCCGCTCACTACAGTAATATTTATGGGAGCTTCCACAAAGCAGGAAGCCCCAGCCTCTGCCTTACCAAGACCTTTCATGTAAGAAACCCTTGTATGAGTGGAAGGACATGGGCTTCAACTGGCCGCTTATCCCTTCAACCGACTACAACATCACCTCGCACCCTCACCTTAAACCCTAAACCCCGACCTGGCTACGGTTTTAACACAAAAGCCAAAAAAAAAACTGACACTCTGAGCCACAATACCCGGCACCCGCTCAAACCCAAACGCTGAGGCGCTAAATCCCCGAGCCTCTCCCGGAACCCCCAAACTGTAGATCCCTAAGCCTCTAGGTCCTTTGGGGTTTAGGGTTTTGGGGTTTACGGTGCAGGGTTTAGGTTTAGGTTTTAGGGATCCCCAATCTGTTAAGCCCGTGCAAAAACACAAACCGTCTGAAGGTGATGCACTTTAATGGCAATGGCAAGAGGCACCTGTATCGCTGCGTCGAGGAGCCCATTGTCTCTTGAACCATATGCTGATTGCCAGAATAATGCATGTGTGGATATGTGCATCCTATATCCTAGCACTAGCCTCAGTTCGTAGCTTAAAGTAAGTGCTGTTTACAGACGGTTTCAGGCTATAGATATGAAGTTCGTGACGTAACTTGGAGGACCGGGATATGGTTCTCCGGGCCGAGAGTGTGACCCGAATACTTACTTCGAAAACCCCTCACGTGACGCAGGCATCTCAGAACCCTAATCCCCAGTGAACCGTGAACCCTGAAGCCAAGACTCCCGAACCGTAAAGGCCAAACCCTGAATCCCGAAACCCTGAGCCCAACACGAAGCACTTAAACCCCTACGCCCTGAGCCCCTGAACCCATAAACCCTAAACCCTAAACCACTGCATCCCTAAACCCCGAAACACCTAAACCCGTAAAGGGACCGGCACCTTGCTTACCAGGAGTTTCGGGAGCTCCGCCTCCTCGCCGGTACTGGGGAGGACCTCAGATTCATTCTGGCTCTCGGGCTTTGGGGTTTGTAGGAGTTTAGTGTATAGGCGTTTAGGGTGTAAGTGTTACGATTTAGGGGTTTAGGAATATTGAAAGTTTAGGATTTAGGGTTTTTTTAGGGCTTAGGCTTTTAGGATGAAGGGTTCTACGGCTTCCCAGGTTTGTGGGACGTCTGATTTAGTGGGCTTTAGGGTTTCAGGGCTGTTGTTAGGATGTTGGGGCTTTTAGGGCTTTGCAGGTGTTTGGCACTGGGCTTGAGGATTTCAAAGGGCATTGGGCTCTGATTTGTTTCAACATGTGTACTTCCGGGGTTGAGTTTCGGAGTTTAGGTTTCAGGGCTTGGTGGACGAGTGGCCCACGGATGGTAATTATGTAGATTATTGATGTGAAGACCCGTCTTGATTTCCCTACATACTTAAGACGGTTTAGGGTTACGGGCACTGGCAAAGTTGTGCACATGGGTTCTCAGCGTAGGGCTTCGCCTTCGAAAGTTGTCGAACTCGTGGTCAAGCTAAAGCCCTTGAAATCTTGAAGCTCTGTGCTGGCTGAGTTGAAAGGGCTTCGCTGCCTGCTGCTCTTACCGTCCTGTGGACCATAATCGAAAATTGTTTATGATTTTGGCGTGCGTAACGCAATGCAGAAGTTCCTTTTGCTGTGCTCACTAATAACTACAACAATGCGGGTTGGCCGCCTGAGCAAATTTGCGAAGCAGATGTACTGCATGACTTGTGAATTCGTCTTGTTTTGTACTTAGAGCTATAACGACCCGCTACCTGAAACGATACCTCGTATGCATAGCTGGCTTGGTAGATATGTTTATATTTGCGTGTATATATATATATAACATATCAACACACACACACGTACAAACCAAATTGCACACACATATACATGCATGCATGTATGTATCTATGCATGTATGCAAGCATGCATGCATGTATTCATGCATGTATGTATGTATGTATGTATGTATGTATGTATGTCTGTATGTCTGTATGTCTGTATGTCTGTATGTATGTATGTATGTATGTATGTATGTATGTATGTATGCATGTATACATGTATACATGTATGTATACATGTATGTATGTATGTATGTATGTATGTATGTATGTATGTATGTATGTATGTATGTGTGTGTATGTGCATGTATCTGTATATATATATATACACACATACTGTGTGCTTCAAGATCGACAGGCTTTCACTGCGCATGCTGGGTCAGCCACTTGAAAATCAATTTCGCAAGGAAAGGAACAGACTTATGGTGGCTGGGAATGTAGACCGACCGACGAGCTTCACAGACAGCGGCTATGTATCAGACACAGCTGTCAGCCTGTCGCACAAATTGATAGCCCTAAGCCCTAAACCTGAACTGAACTGGAAACCCTAAACTCTAAACCCTAAACTGAACTGGAAACCCTAAATCCTAACCCTAGACTTTAAATCCTAAACCCTAGGCTGAACTGGATAAACCGCACTCAACCCCGGCCGCGATCCTCAACTGCACAGCACTAGAACCCCGATTTGTGCCCTGAGCAACCTACCTCCAAGGAAATCATAATAACCTGGTTTTTGAGTACTACCCCTTTTGCCCTGTTTTTGTATTTCTCCCCCTTTAAACCTGAATAGCGAGAAAAAGGGTTTCCTCATTATTTAGGGGTCACCCAAGAACCTAGACCACGGAAGAATAAGGATCTCCAAAAGGGTAGGCTCTTTAGGGTCTATGTGTCTGTGGAGTCCCTCAGGAGCGCGCCGAATGCACATTCTTCGACAGCGATCTGAACTCCTGGAAGCGGATTCGCTGAACAAAGCACCGGAGCTATGGTTCAGG
Organism: Symbiodinium sp. CCMP2456; assembly: GCA_905221635.1. Classification (NCBI taxonomy): domain Eukaryota; class Dinophyceae; order Suessiales; family Symbiodiniaceae; genus Symbiodinium; species Symbiodinium sp. CCMP2456. The sequence continues at coordinate 22,492 of CAJNDV010021046.1, forward strand.
GCTTAGGCAGAACAAAAACATGCGCATAGACGGATATACGTCTGTGATTCCACGCTGTCGGGTGGGTGGGTGGCTGTAGAGCAGGGTGCCGGTCCGGTGAGCTCCCGGTATTTTGGGGCAGACTTGCTGCCGTTGCTTAGGATTTCCGTGGTGTTGGTTCGCGGCTGGCTCTGAGGTCGCCGCTTTTAGACACTACCTCCTTCGTCTAAGTCCCCACAGAGTTTGCTATAACACAGGCGGAGGAGAGAAGGATCAACCTATAAGCCGTTCAAGCTCGATCTTCGTGTTTTAGCAAAGTAATGAGTGTGGTGAGTTCAGATCTTGCGGTTATTGACTGGAGGGGGCTTGCATTCAACATGCGTCAAACTCGACGTGTGTGTATATATATATATACACATAAATGTACATACATGCGTGCGTGCGTGCGTGCGTGCATGCATGCATGCATGCATGCATGCATGCATGCATGCATACCTACATGCGCATACATGTATATACATATACATATATATATATATATATTACCATATATATATATATATATACATATATATATGCATGCATGCATGCATGCATGCATGCATGCATGGATGGATGGATGGATGGATGGATGGATGGATGGATGGATGGATGGATGGATGGATGCACGGACGCTGAGATGGATGGATGGATGGATGGATGGATGGATGGATGGATGGATGGACGGACGGACGGATGGATGGATGTTTATAGATATACATATATATATATATTCACATGCACAGGTTTGTTTATCTATAACGACACGCACATACGCACACACATGACAAGTACAAATGTGTTTGGACTTCAACTTAACCAAAAACCTAAGCCCCACTAGGACCCAAAGGCTTCCGTCAGGGTGAAGAGTCGTAGCCTCAAAACTTGATCTGATCGACTAGGCCCGTTTAGGGCCTAGGGTTTAGGGTTTAGGCTCGGGCCGGGCGTCCGGAAAGGGACCTGAAACCCTAAACCCGAAGCCCCGGTTAAAGCGGCGACCGTTTAGGTTTCGGGCTGGTGTCGTTTATGGCAGATGATGCGAAATCCTGACTCGATTGACCCTAAACCCTATCAGCCCTGAAGCCTTTGACCCTAAACCTCAGTCTTTGCAGCCGCTTCAGCTTAAACAGCGTCGGAACTTGAAGCGGCAGCGGGAGGGCCGGGGAGCATGGGCTCGAGATACAAGTCTGGAAGAGACATGTCTTAGGTTTAGGGTTTAGGGCATGAGAACATGTACCCGGAAGCCCAACAACTTACTATAGCTACCGAAACTACTGAGTTTTGGACTGCTTCAAAACATGCTTGAGGTTTTGAGTCCAAGGACATAGGAGTAGATTTACAGATCCACCCGATTGACGGTCATGATGCGCTCCGGCTCCGAGAGATCGCAGCAGGCCACTGAAGCCCAAAACCCAGAAGCCCGAAACGTATGGGGGTTTCCGAAAATTAGGGTACTATTTTTGGGCCCTTATAATAAGGATCCTATTATTTAGGGTACCCTAAACCCCCGTATAAGCCCCAGCAAGGTGAAACTTTGCACAAGAAAACCTTTAACTCTAAACCCCAACCCTACGTATTTAATTCTGAAAGGTAGTGCGGTGACTTCTAACCTCCATGTTCCTCTGTTTATTCTAAATGCCCCCAGCGCCGCTTGCTCTTTCTTCGCCCCTTGTTGCAGGTTGCTAAGTTTGTGTAATATCGGGGCCTGGAATAATTACCTATACTATTTTGGGGGCTCCTTATCATAATTATAGTATAATATCCCCCTATAATTATAGTATAATATCCCTCCCCCCCCAAAAAAAAAGCCCGATTCTAATTATTAAGGCCCCTACATTACCGTCGACCTTGGGGCTTTTGGTTTAGGGTTTGGGGTTCGGGGATACCCGCAGCAAGCCGCTCATAGCGTTTTCAGGGGTCGGTTGGAGCTTCTTCAAGCCTCAGCCCTACCCATAGGCCCCATAGTAGTTCCTTTTTGGGGTTCATATTTAGAATCCTATAAGGCAGTCCCAACAAGGAACCACTTTGGGGCCCATGGGTAAGCCCTAAACAGCTTATGTGGGAGTCCAGCATCTTCTTTTCCCTCACGTGTAAGGCTCCTCACAGGTTCAAGTTCAAGTCCCACTGCACCCCAAGTAGTGCCAAATTGACTCCTAGGGATTGCACGTCGGTATGTCGTCAGTTTTGCTTGATAGCGGCGTTGTCATCATCATAGCTCGACTTTCGATCCCCTCCCGGCAGTGATCTTCCAAATAGCAGTGTAGGAACACAGGTGATCCTTCGTCCCCGAAGGGACAAGTACCAATTTAGAATAGATGTTGCCCCGAAACTACAGACTCCGTCGACGACGGAGGGTCCAAGCACGAATATCGCAGATAAGAGCCTTTGGATAGTTCGTAAAGGCCCCCCCCCCGTCCCGGAATGGGAATGATAATGGGATCCTAATACTAAACGCGTTTTAAACAAAGGATGTTTATAATTATAGGTTCCTGATGCTAAAGCCTTGTTGAATAAGAAATAATATACAGCAGGGATCCTTAGACTAGGGTTACTATACAAAGCCTTTGAGGAAAGCGAGCTTTGTGCAGCAGGGTCAACATTGCACCTGATTCCTCAATATCCATCACGCCTAACTGAACTCTGAGTCCTAGCTGAAAACTTCATCCAAAAGCATTGGGCCAAACAAGCAAAATTGTTGCTGCAGCTTCTTTCGAGCAATGGAGTCGTGTGTACCTGAAATCTGAGCACCCTCCATAGGCCATAGGCCTGCCAGTGTAAGGTTGTTGAGGTTTAGTGCTCTGCATCTCGAGGACATCGTCGAAGACATCATCTCCCGACGACCTATCGGAGATCGCAAAGCTGGTGCTGGACACACAGCTCCCTGACTGCTTAAACCCTGAACCCCAAACCCCTAAAATCCCTCAACCCTAAACCCCATGCGCTTCTTTCGAGTTTCGGGATCAGGGGCTTAGTAAGTCATGTGGGTAGTTCTCTAAATTAGGTTCCCTGTCTAAGCCCCCAATATAGTACGGCACCGTTTCAACAAGGACCCTAAAACGGACCCTAATTCAGAGAACTACCCATGTGAGGAGCAGACCGCCGCAAATCCTACCTATAGTCTCCATTGTAGTTCCTTGTTTTGGTTTAGCCAAATATATATATATATATATATATATATTGGATTATATAAGGCAACCTATAAGGTAACCCCAAAAAAGAACTACAATGGAGACTATAGGTACGACTTGAGAGTTTGAGCTTCCCTCAGGGCTTCATTCCCTTGGTCATCGGCGCCACAGGCTCGAAGAGGGATTCTCGCTAGGAAAGCCTCGCCTTTAGGGGCTTAGGGTTCTGCGAATCCCTATAGTATTTTAGTGGTTTCTTATTATAATTATAGTATAATGGGCCCCAAAACCCTATCTTTTCTGAGGTTGGCACTGCTTGAGAGCTTCGGGCTGCGGGTTTTGAGCCCAGTGGGGGACTTCCGCCTCTGGCAAGCAACCTGCTTCGTGCGGTTTTAGGGTTTAGTGGTTTCGGGTTTAGCGGTTTGGGGTTTAGGGCCCGGAGATTTTGTATTGGAGTTCCTAGTAGTGAGGGACTTCCTGCTTCGGTCCAACAGTCCCAGTATGTCCACATGTGCCTGAGGCAGCCGTCTTGTGTCTCAACTCTTGTGTTGTTTTAGAATGATCTGGCGGTATGCCCCCCCCCACCTGTAAAAGGACAAACAGCCCTTGAAGCTAGGGTTACGGTTCAGGGTTTCGGGTCTTAGGATACTTGTAGTAGCTCCAGCTGCTAGAACTTGCACCAACTTATCTATGTCGCATGTTCCTGGCTTGTCTGGAGTTGTTTGGCAGGCGTTGTCTTTGGCGACATCGGCACCTCGCCGCTGTACACCTTCAACAGCATCTTCACGGAGCGCGGTTGTTTTGGATTCGCGGCTCTAAGTCTGTCTTCCCATCGCCCCTGAATCCTATACAATGGCTCTATTAGTTTTCCTTATCATCTCCTTATAACTTATAGCTGCTCTCAAACACTGGTCCATACAGTCCTTAAGCGCTCAAGCCCACATGCGTTTAGGGTTGAGGCTTTGGCTGGACTTCTGACGCCCAAAAACTCAGTGACCTGAAGCCCAAAATGTCTGGGTTTCGCGTTTTGGCTTCAAACCCCTAAACCCAAAACCCTAAAATACCCTAAAGCCCTAAACCCTAAAACCCTACAGCCCTAAACCCCAAACCCTAAAACCTCAAACCCTAAACCCTAAAACCCTAGAGCCCTAAACCCTAAAACCCTAAAGCCCTAAACCCTAAACCTTAAATTCAGACTCGAATCCTCAACGAGAGGAGCTTCATGATGCTCTGCCGGACAAGTCAGATGTCCAGCAGGCGAGGAGGGCAAAGGGCCCCGAGAAATAGACCTGCTGAGTTGGGTCTTGGGGTTTAGGGATTTGGGGGTTTAGGGGTTTAGGGTTTAGGGCTACAGTCCCAGATCTTGCCGACGACTTGCTTTTATCGTACAACTGCCACCTACAAAGCCAGCCAGAGATTTAGATTTCAACTCTTAAGGTTTAGCACAAAGCCCTTGAATTGCTGATGTGATGCATGTGTTCAGATCCTTTGTATAGAGACCCCCCAGGTGTCTGAGTCAATATATGGCCCCTACTTTTTGCTCCGGTGGTCCGGCTGTTTGCAGGGTCATTGCAGAATAGCTATTAGGGGTTCTGCGAATTGTTCTTCGGTAACAGCAGTTGCCAAACGCGTTTGTTCACATTCTTAAGTCTTCAGACCTCTACATATCACATAGGGCATGTTCTACAGTGTTTTTTGTTTTATGGGGACTGTGCTTCGGAGGTATACCACCGGCACTATTCGGGGCTTGAGGGATTTCGGGCCTTCCTGGATGCTAGCAATCTCTAAGGTTTAGGGTTGCATATTTTATGTGACATCCTCATAAGAAGTCCTCAAAACCTTGAACTTAAAGCATGTTGTCAGGGTGTTTTGTGTTTTTGTTGGATGGGTGGGGGGGGTCATGGGCTTTGGGGATTTAGGTGTGAGGCCCCGATTTCTGAGATTAGGGGAGGCAGCTCGGCTGTCACTGAAGGCCTTCTCTGTGCTCTTCTGGACGATGGTCTGGATGTGCTGCTGGAAGCAACTCGGAGTGCGATTTCTCAAGCCTGAACCCTGAACAGTGAGGCTCAATTATATGAACAAATGCAAAAATCGACTTCTAGTTCCTGTACAAGTAAGTAAAGCATTGACGTGGGCCTGCGATGGAAGGATTCAAGGCTGCATGGGTGGACAGGCGGATTTCATCCTGTCGGGTTGAGCGCGTGGTCGTTGCATCAGCCCAGGCTTTCCTTGTAAGGTGCTTAGAACCTCTGAAACCCTTCCGCTTCCCGGATCATGCGAGACGGAAAAAGGACGTTCAGAAAAAAAACTATAAGCCCTAAATACAGGGTTGAGGGATTCAGGGTTTCGGAGTTCAGGAGCCCGGCACCCACCAAACCCACCAAAAAACACCCCAATCCCAAGAACGCCCAGATCTACAGTCCAAAGCCTTCTCCCGCCAGGTACATCGGACTTGTTATGAGAGTCAGCCATCATGGCGAGGGAGGCTCACCCGGAACCACCGGAGGGAGATTTGACGGTTAGGGTTTAGGTTTTTAGGGTTTAGGCCGGGTGTAGGTGTAGGGTTTTAGGGTTTAGGGTTTCGAGCCAAGCACGAGCAGTATGGTTGATGATATACATCCTGCATTACCCATAAGAAGGAATATTACCATAATTCCCATAGTTTCGGGTCCTTAAGGTAAGGCAGATTTATATCATCAACAGTAGGACCCTACCTGACTCAAACCCTGAAGCCTTAGCACCCTGAGCTTTATCAGCTTGAACACTACACCCCATACACCCCAAATCCTATCAACCCAAGCCCAGCTTAAGATTCGGTGCCGTCTAGAGCCCAGAACTTCGGTCGCAGGGCTGCAATTTTTTGGGGCTTAGGATGTTGGATTTAGGGGTTTAGGGTTTAGGGTTTAGGGTTTAGGCTTAGGATGTTGGATTTTAGGGGTTCAGGTTGAGGTTTGGGCGTTTCAGAGTTCGGGCCTTAAAATATCTCAAGGCTTAGGATCTTTTTGGGTTGAGGGTATAGGATTTCAGGATCTTAACATTTAGGATTTTGGGGTTTAGAGTTTAGGATTTTGGTGTTTTGAGGTTTGGGCGTTTAAGATTCCGGGCCTTAAGATATAGGATTTTGGGGTTTAGGGTTTAGGATTTTAGGGTTCAGGGCTTCAGGGTTCAATGGTCTATCGTAAAAATGTCGAGACACAATTACCTATCCCAACATTCCCCATCTCTAGTGCTCCTTGCCACAATTGTCGTTGCAGAATATAATATACACCCAAAACCTTATGGTAATTGTTAATGGCCCAACAATGTTGACAAAGCTTTATGGATGCCAGCTGGTGGCTGGTCGTGGCTACTGGTACAGGGTACATGCTTGTTGGGGTGAGTCTTCAGGGGTTTGGGTTTAGGGGTTGGGGGTTAGGCTGGATGAGGGTGTGGTGGGTCACCACACGGAGATGAACCGCGAGCTGCGTTTACGAACGACCCCATCACCCCTGCAAGCGTCCAAGAATATGGGGCCTCGACCATTTGAGCATTAGAGTATAGTTCAGGTGTGTTTTGGGTGTGGGGTTATCGGGTTGGAAAGCATTTGGGATTTCAGTTTGAGATCAGGAAGGTTTCGGGCTTCATCGATTCAGAACTCGTGTAATCCGAAGGGCCGAACCTTAAGCCTCAACCCTCAGTCCGCGCAACCCGGCGCCTGAAGATTCCTGAAGCCTAAACCCTACACAGAGGCCATAAGAGGCCAGCGTCGGAGCGAGAGAAGGGCACGCGGTGCAACGGTTATTTTTTGGTGAGATCTGTACACTGCGACTGCGAACATGTACGATTGATAGTCCTATTTAGGATGTATGGGTTTCTGGACGACCGTGTAGGCAGTATGTTCGCACACTGTTTTATCTATAGAGCTTGCTTTCGTACCTTTCTATGTACAAAAACACGAGACCCAACCCAGCACAGATCATGCCCAGCAAACCCTGAATCCTGAACCGTGGGTTTAGGGTTTAGGGTAGAGGTTTAGGCTGTCTTGCCTGAACCGTGAAGTCAACCCCAAGCTCCGAAGCACTGCATCCCAGAGCTGAAAGCCTCTCTCTTTCTCTCTCGCTCTCTCACAGACTCATCCACTCACTCATGACTCACTCACTCACGCACGCACGCACTCACTGACTGTCTGTACATATCTCTCACTCTCTCTCTCTCTCACTCCCTCTCTCCCGCTCTCTCTCTCTCTCTCACTCTCTCCCTCTCTGAAGGGACCTTCGCAATGATGCAAGTGATCTTGGAGCACATACAACGGAGGGCCCCGAAGGACCGGGAGGGCGTCAGGGGTTGACAGTGAAACGAGAGGGTTGAAGGGCTGCTATGCGGAGATACACGGTTTGGGCTCTCAGGTATGGAAGTTCATGGGGTAGTGCTTGTGCCTAAAAGACTAAACCCATTTAAAACCTTAAACAGCGGCCTAAACCTTAACTGCTCTCAACTCTACTTGAAACAGTCACAGACACTGGGCTCCAATGTCTCTAGAAGCGGTACCTAGTTCTGGGTTGAGGGGTTTAAGTAGTCAGTAGTCGGTCTGATAGCTCAAGGTTTTAAGGTGGCTTTGTCCATATAAGTTTCATGCAGGACGCAGATGGCAGTTCTGACGAGGAAAGCTCCGAAGAGGACTGACGAGATGTAGCCGCAGAGTCCCGAGGTGTTTTGGTTTTAGGGTTTGTGGGTTCAGGGGTTTAGGGTTTATGGGTTTGGGGCTTAGGGTTTGGGCCGTTGGGTGTTTTGGCTTGCCTCAGGGCCTCCTTTGGAAGGGCGCCTGTCAATTTCACCCCCACATGCCCTGTAGCCACCCTTCTGGCCCCGACCGCCCTTGTCCAGCCAGTTTTGTTGGTATCGAGCTCAGGCGCCCAATCCCAAACTCTACTTCAAGCTACGACGGGATTTCGTTGATGGCCACCTTTGAGTCCTGTATTCGGGGTTCCGTAGAAGGAGGGGCTGAAGACAGGAGATCAGCGGCAGCCAAAGCTACCGCCGGTTCAGCACCTCCTCCAGGGAGCAACGTATCGTGCTACTTCTGGGGTGACTTGACGTTGAAAAGTCACAGGTGCCGGTTCGTTGCCTTGAACCCGAACGCCTGCTGTTTCTGGCATTCTTGCGTATGATTTCCTTATAATATGTCAATTTAAAGCTAGGTTCTTGGGTACAAGAAGGACTTATAAGGAGGATCAGTTCAGGCCTTAACACTCGGATCACTTCGCTCTCTGCGTGTACGTGTTGTGCTCCTAGCGCAAGGTCCCAGAGGCAAGAAACCGGAAACCGTGATGATCCCCTAAACCCTAAAACCCTAAGACCCTTAAAACCCCAAGACCCTAAACCCTAAAACCCTAAACCCTAAACCGGTCTGGGGCTTGGGGGTTCGGTTTTTGCGTTTTCGGTGTAGGGTTCCCCATGGTCGCTGTGTAGGACTATGGGCCTCCACCTGTATGGCAGGTACTGTTTTGACTGACACACCAGAGGGAAGAAGTAAGGGTTTAGGGTTTGGGGTTTAGTGGTTAGGGTTTAGGGTTCAGGGTTTAGCGTTCAGGGTTTAGGGTTGAGGGTTTAGGGCAGCACAGAACCCTACATCCTCAACTAGAGCCCTCGGATTCCCAGCCATCAGGTTTACAAAGTTCCGCGCCAGGGCATCTAGTTGTGTTCATCGGTGGTGGTGTGTACTAGACTTACCCGAAAGGTCCTATGCCGCACCTATGAGGCTTGGGTTTCGGTCCCACACGGGGAAATGAAGTCTATGCGAGACTGAATGCCTCCTACGTTTGGACCTTTCAATAGCTGGTGAAAGGATTTTTGTCTTGAAGCTGAGATAGCTTAATGCGAGTATACACATGCATACATGCATTTACAATAATATGGAAGAACCATGCCCAAACCAGCGCAGGGCTTGGGGCTAGTTTTCGGGAGGGAACGTGTTTGGGCGCAGTTCAACGCTCGAAATTCATTTTTTCTTCAGCTAATCTTCAGCATCCAGGTATTTAGGACTCGGCGGTGCAGGGTGTAGGATTGTAGACACCGCCACAGGCAGGGGCGGCTTTCACAGATTCCAATTCAAATTTCTTTGACAGGTCTGCCCCTGAGGTAAGCCAAATACTGCGAAGGAGGTCCATGAACCATACCCTAAACTGTAGCCCTAAACCCAAAGCCGCGAGTCCTCAAACCTATCGAAATACAGGGCACCCAGTGCCGGGGAACTAGAAGTCTCAATGCTGCTTTAAGATCCCAGATAAACATAACAACGCACTGGCCGAGAATTCAGTGTAGGAGCAAGAAGCCTAGAACCCAAATTACCGTCAGCCCATCCCCCCTCAACGAAATACGCCGAACGCCGTGGTTGAATAGATGATAGCCAATGATGATACATGATAATGTCAGCTCTGCATCCTAAATTGAGAACCCTCAGCCCTCAACCGATGCCCATAACCCAAGGCTCCTTAGCTGTTCTATGCTCATTGGTGACGGCGTCGTCACGCCACCGAACTCGGTACTAGGAGCACTGACGCCTGTCTGCGAAGCCAGTGTGTGTTGGAGTTGGGGGGGTTGTACAGGCTTCGTCTACCTTGTCGTCCAAACTGACACAGCGTATTTCCTTGGACTCTAGGATTTTGACATCCTGATTTCGGCTTGGCAGTCGCCGGCATTAATCATTCTTCCGGCAGCACATGTCGCACCAACTTCTTCACCGCCCGAGCATGGTTCACTTGTTTGCACGCTTTGTGGGTACGTCATAGGAAAATTGCTTGAGCATACTGTGCTGATCGTGCGAATGCATCTCAGATATGGTCGTGATAGTGTAGATGTAGACAGCTGCTTAATAATTCCTCTCCCCTCAATAAACGATCCAAATTGTAAAGGCCCTTTCTGTGGTTGTGAATTGGTGTTGTACAGTGCCTTGTCAGTGGTTTTACAGGTGTAGATTTGGGAGCTGTGGGACCCGAGAGGCTTCAAACTGCCACGTAGTCTCAGGCCCATAAACCCTAAACCCTATACCCTAAACTCGAAAGCCCAACACCCTTCGGGACCTTATCCGCGAACCCTGAACCCAAACCCCACCGAGAAGGGGAACTTATGAATCAGGGTCCACCTGGGTGGTTCTCTAAATTAGGCTCTCTTTTCGGGCCCTTTTTATAAGGATGCTGCTTACTTTTAGGGGCCTCAAAGGGACCTTAACTTTAGAACTACCCACGTGATTAAGCAATCAGAGCATCTTAAGCCCCCGGAAGGGAGGCTTTCCTGATTGAGCAAGGATGGAGGAAGGAGCGACGGGGGTATGGCGTTTTGATTGGGATTCCGGACGCCCTATGTATCTGTTATTGTTGAATATGGGTGTAGGGTGCAGGGTTGGGTTTAGGGTTCAGAAAGAGGGAAAGACACAGGCATGAGACAAGTAGCTCCACCTGAGATTGTCCACGCCTTTTCGCGCGGTGATTGCTCAGCGTATTTGGGTTTATGACTGCGGCAACAGGTTGAGGATTTACGATTCGACTCCTAGTGGAAATTGTTGATTCCTAAAGGGTTGTTCTTGGCCATACTCATAAGTTCACAAGTTGTCCTTAATCCGTTCATGTTTTGATAGCCGGTTGGGCATCTTAGTACACCCTACATCCTTCGCTCAGTCAGGAACAGCCCCATCATGAAGGTGGACAAAAACTGGAACTGTGTCGTTGCCGTTCTCATTCAAATCTTCCTGTCCCTGGTCAGCAGAGCAATGCTCACTACGGGCTTCAAAGATTAGAATAAGGTTTAGGGGATATATCTTCTGAAATGATGAAGGCAGCCTGAGGAATGCGAGCCTGCTTTGACGGGCTCCATATACTAGATAGAGACAATCCTGTATACAACTCCAAAAACACAAGCTTTAAGCCGCAACAGCCCTAGACGCCGCCATAGATGCCGCGTGTATAGATCAGGGCTCATTTCTACAGACTTAGGCCGCGCACGACCAGCAACCAGGCCTACTCTAGACCGATCGTAAACCCTAAGACGTAGGCCTTAATGGGGTTCCTATATCGGTACCTTATGGCCTCCATACCTAAAACCTAAACTCCAAAACCCTAAACCCTAAACCCCTAGGCCTTAACGGGGTTCTCAGATCAAGCAAGCAACGCCTTTAAAGCAGAGCCTCTCAAACAATTCCTGGACCCCAAGAATCTTACCCTCTTACGTACTTGTATACTGAAGTCATGACAAGGAGCCCTCCAAAAGCCAGGTCATTCATGGTTTAAGTAGAGCGCAACGGGACCGAAGGGTCCCCCAAACCCCCAGACCACAATCCCGAAACCCAACGCCCGCCATAGTTTCTATAAAGTTTTAATTATAGTCTACGTACACTCTTCTGATGATTGATTCCGTGAGCCTTGAATCCTGTGACCTTCAATCCACAGACGAAGACAGTAAATCATGGCGGAGAAGCCTTACGCCGCACGTCAGGTATGATGCTCCTCTCAGGAGAACTGTTTCTTGTTTAAGCACGGGAGGTTCTAATTCGTTTATAAACAAAGGTGCTACGGACACAAGCTATGTCGTCTTGCCTTCTGGGAGAGGTAATTGCAATGTTCGGTGCAGATGGAATGGTTGATGCGGATGTTGAGACCAGCGGTTTTCCAACACCAATCCACCGTGCTTGATCTTGAATTGCAACCATCGTGAATCCTCGAATCTAAGGTTCAGCGGGGGTTCAGGGGGTTCTCACAACTTCTGTTCACTATCCAAAGCTGAAAGTTTATCCCACGCCTCATTCTGTCTAGAGGATAATACGTAGGGTGAAAGGTTAGGGTTTGCAATGTGAGGTTTTCTATGCAGCGGGTTGGATCCCGATTTATCGGGCTTGCTCCTGGGCTGCATTTCGACAGTCCAATTAAGCGTGAGGTATATGTGTATGTAGGAGTTCTCAAGGGCTGTATGCTGTTGCTTGTTTCGGTGCTTGTTTGAGACGGGTCCAAGTAATATAGTGGCCTGAATACTTACCAGCTTTTTTTCTTAGGGTTCCTTACTATAAGCATACTACAAAGTTCCCCCAAAAACCCTATTCTGATTATTAAGGCCCCTATTCTGTGTTTGGGACTTGCTTGCAGCTTTCAACTGCGGCTTTAGGCCCGTAGTCCTACAGCATCCTTAAAGCCTAAAACCCCACAGACTGCGCAAAGCCCGTCCACGACGGCTAGATCCTTAAATCACGCACCCGAAAACCCTGAACCTGAGGATGTTATGCCCCTTATCAACGAGGAACCCACACACTACCGAACACCCTGAAGCCCTCGGTCCCACATGCAAGCAAGCATCATAGAAGAGCCTCCAGTTGAGTATTCAGCTCAACCAGATGAGTAGGAGTTCAGAGATGTAGAGAGCATGCATATGCCGTTTAGTAACCGCCTCCAGCAACTTGGGCCTTGCACCAGGATGACGATTAGATTTCCTTACACACACACACACACGAAAACACAGTCGCTCACATCTCTCTCTCTCTCTATCATGTCATGAAGTATTGAGTTTAGTGAGCTCTCTTTCCCTCTCTCGATTTCTCTGTCTGGCTGTCGTTCCCTCCCCATTCGCTCTCTCAGGGTTGAGGCTCCAGCAAGTGCCGAAAGCGAGAACATATTGCCATAGTGTAGCTGGCCGCGAGACTATATTATAAACCCACCACCCAACCACCCAAAAGCTAAGGAGTCATTGACTTGACTGAGGACTGTAAACAGGCCCTCTTTCAAGGGCTGGCTTGAGCTTCTTCATGCACCCATCGATCCCAGTGGCCCTAAAACCTAAAACCAAAAACCTAAACCCTAAACCCTAAACCCTAAACCCTAAACCCTAAACCCTAAACCCTAAACCCTAAACCCTAAACCCTAAAACCCTAAAACCCTAAAACCTAAACCTAAACCCAAGATGGATTGCACACTTCATGCTCCGACTGTCTTGGCCTGATCTCTTTTGCCGGCTTAAAATGTCAAGTTCCTAAATGTTCTTCTCCATGTCTGACCTGATTCCTAAAGCTGACTTATACTGCCTAGCCCACTGCGAGGGTAAAGCTTTGCAGGCCCAGGTGGGTAGTTCTCTAAATTAGGGTCCCTTTTCAGGTACGGCACCCTTAAAAGACGGACCCAAAGCCTGACACTAATTTAGAGAACTACCCATATAGCCCTAAACCACTAAACCCGAAGCCGTAAACACTGAAGCCCCAAGTCCAGGTGGCAGGGCCCGTCATGATCATTTGGTTTTTGACGCTGGGTGCTCTGGGCGTCTACCAGATCGTGGAGAACCCCGACTCATTGCTTACAATGGCGGATTCCGGGTTTCAGGTACAATGGGGCTTAGGGTTTAGGGGTTTAGGGTTTAGGATTTAGGGCTATGTAGGGTATGGGGTACTTCTGGGGCTTAGGGTGCAAGGTGTGGATAGGGTAATTATAGGGTTAAGGGTTTAGGAACCGGCGGAGAAAGCCGAGCATCGGAGACCCGACCAGGCACCCTAAATCGTGTGGGGGGTTCAGGTGCATTTAGGGTTTAGGGCCTAGGCTGTGGAGTTTAGAGGGCGTTTTAGGTCTTGGGGTTTCATTTTGATAAGAGTTCCCGAACAGAAATATTGTTTATAGTTTGGTTGAGTCGGAGGCCCTTCAACATCAAGCCCAAAGACGGAAGCCTAATGTAGGGGCCTCACTAATCAGAATTGGGTTTTGGGGGTTCTTTATTATCATCGATAGTATAATATACCCCCAGACCCTGTTATAATTATTTACAGTAGCCTGTATAGAACCCTTTAAGGAACCCTTTAAAGGAACCCCCTAGAAGCCTGTTCTAGTTAGTAAGGCCTCTTTTTTTACCTTCAACAGCCTACCGACCCCTAAACCCTAAACCCTAAGGCATCTATATTAGCCTCAGCCTAAACCCTAAACCCTAAACCCTAAACCCTAAACCCTAAACCCTAAACCCTAAACCCTAAACCGTCCGACCCCTAAACCCTAAACCCTAAGGCCTCTATATTACCCTCAGCAGCCTACCTATGACTGGAGGCCGAGCTCATAAAGCCAAAAGGCGCCTGAGGGCTCGGGTTTAGGGGTTTAGGGGTTTAGGGTTTAGGGTTTTGGGGGTTTAGGGGTTTAGGGCTGTAGGGTTTGGGGGTTTAGGGGGTTTGGGTTTAGGGATTTGGGGGTTTAGGGGTTTAGGGGAACTAGGGTTTAGGGGTTTAGGCCCTGTGGTTTTGGACGGTAGGCCTTTTGGGACATGTCACAACTGCCCTTATTGGGCTGAAGAAGGTTTGATGTACGAAGATGTTTCGCAGGCTGCGAGGCGCCAAGCTAGTACAGGTATAGTTATTGTCGCAAGAGTAACTGATAGTACTACTTACTGGTCATTATTATGCTTACTGGTTACTGTTCTTGCAGTCATTGCTGTCAATAGTACTAGTTTCACCAGTAATACATTCCGGGTGTCCGTACTCTTGATGACTTATTTTTCAATTATGGTTCAACTTGCAACTTGCTTGGATCTATCCGGAGCCCTCCCTCAACATGTTTGGTAAGCTGTACTGCAGGCTTATAGGCTCCTGCCCCAGGGCTGGAAATCCAGATGCAACCAATCTTCCCCTAAGCCCTACGTGGACCCTATAAAACCTACCTTCTTGGGGATCCTTATTATGATTTTTTGTATAAGTCCTTAAAAAGGTAGGGTGTTTGGGGTTAAGACTAAACCCTAGCCTAGCGGGTCCGCTAAGGTCCGGGATTAGGGGTGCTTAGGCTTGCTTCGGTTCAGGGTTGTCGAGGTGTCAATGTCCTCATACAGCCCTCTTATCTTTGCGTCTTGTATTGGATCGTTCTTGTTGCTGCTTATAGTCTTGGTACTGTCTTCTATACTAGAATAGATCTATATATTTCCCAAGCCCGATTTTATTGATTTTGAACCCTTCGCCTGAAATGGGGAGGAGCTTGCAGGGATTGGTCGTGCGTTAGGGTTTTGGAGTTTGGCGCTTAAGGGTTTTAGGGTTACAGTATGCGAGGCGAGGGGGTAAAGATCCAGGTATAGGGTTTACGGTCGGTGAGAGTCCTCCAGCTGTTTGGCTTAAGAGCTGGACTGGGGCTGTTTAGAATGATGAAAGGTACTGCAAGTAGCTGACCGAATCCTCCTCTCCGAAGCCCGAAGCCTAAGTTGCTAAGCCTTACAAATCTTGAACCTTCAGCAACCTAAAAACAAACAAGGCTAAAACAAGCCCAAGAACACCAGCCCTTGACCCAACCCCAAGCCCTGAAACCAAGGAGCTGGCCTCCTACATGGTGCAGGGCTTCAGCCCAGCCCCCTGTCGAGACTCACACTCTCCCCCCCTCCCCCGCTTCCTCTCTCTCTCTCTCTCTTTCT
>CAJNDV010021046.1:39590-58694 GCA_905221635.1 Symbiodinium sp. CCMP2456
AAAAAAAAAAAAAAAAAAAAACGTACTTCGAATGCGCTGTCTCGGGGTCCCTACTGGGTAGTTCAATCATGGTAGCGAGTTCAGTCCATAAAGTCCTGGGTCTGAGGGCTTTGGGTTTTGGGTTTCGGACTGATTCTAAAGGCTTTCAGTCTAAGGTTTAGGGTTTAGAGTTTTAGGGTTTAGGGTTTAAGGGTTTAGGGTTTAAGGTTTAGGCTTTAGGCTTTAGGGTTTAGCTTGCAGGCAGTATTTGGGACAAGCCATCGTCTTGGCCAAGAACCCTGCCGGCGTAGCGGACAATCCTTTGTACCAGACCGCCACCTGGTTCAGCAGTCTATATAAGTAGCCAGAGTTCCTGAAGCTCTGCCCCCTAGGACCTTATACTCTGCTAAAAGTACGAATCAGTGTATAGGCCAATTTGATTTGTACATTCTGTTTCCTGCAGTTTAGAGGCAGTGAGTCTAGGAATTCAAACGGACTTGCGGCGAAGAGCCGGGCTGCGCTTGAACGTAGCTCCTCTGTCTTGTTACATGTTCTCATTGTCGGAGCCTCCCCCTGCAACAAGGTAACCCAACATGGGAGTATTGGGTTCCTTTCTCTCCCGAAGCCCTAAACCCTAAACCCTACACCGTACACCCTGCCTTCATTATTAAAGCTCCTACATTCCTGCAAGTCAGGGTCAGGTAGGCTCGCTGAGGCCTCAAACATCAACGCTTTTGGGACTTAGAGTTTCTCACGGTTTAGCGTTCAGGGTTTGGGGTTTAGGGTTCAGGGTTCAGTCTCAGAGGTCAGTGTCTGGGGTCGGCTTAGCGTTCAGGGTTTGGGGTTGTGGGCCTTCGGGGTCGCTTTAGGGTCCAGGGTTTACCAAAAGTCTCCGTTGTAGTTCCTTATATGGTTGGTTTAGCCATATGGATAGTTCTCTAACTTAGGGTCCCTTTTTAGGTCCCCAGTATAGTACGGCACCCTTATAAAAAGGACCCCAAGAGGGACCCTAATGTAGAGAACTACCCATATACAACTTCTCATCAACTCAGGGTCCTCTGGTTTTTTTGAAAGTGAACCACGAGGCAAGGCTCAGGGGTGGTAGGATCCGGAACCTTCTTCCAGAGAGCCCAGGGAGGAGTCCGAACGTTCTACCCTAAAAACCCTCAAAACCCTAAACCCCGAAACCCTAAACCCAAGAGGAGTCGTAAAGTCCTACAGTTCTGAAAGGGATCCCGGGTATGATTTCAAGAATACGGCTCAAGTGAGGGGTTTTGGGGTGTCTGCCAAAGACTGACAGAATCGGATATGCATTTTTGGTTATAACATGTTACAACATTATAGCCCCACACCCTAAACCCTAAAATAGGTACCTGACGACTCCTTCCTCTGGCCGCTGTTTATCTTAGCAGCACTGGCAGCCGTCATCGCGTCGCAAGCGCTGATTTCAGGCTTGCGGGTACGTGGTTCTGAGTCTAATAAAAACTTTCGCGTACATGACACCTCTATAAACACCCTATGCAGCACAATGCCAAAGCATGGGGTTTAGGGTTGATCGTTTAGGGCTCATGGGTCACAGCCCAACCTAAGCCCTCACAACTGAATTGGTCTCCCTACTTGAACCCTAAACCCCTGAACCCTAAACCCAAAACCCTGAATCCCTAAAACCCTAAACCCCTAAACCCTCAACCCCCAAACCCCTAAACCCTAAGGCCAGACTTCTTTCACCGGGTGTTCCCGCAGCACTTGACTTTGCACGCAAGGAGCCGGCTGAACGACCGCCCGACACCAAATCCTAAGCCCCAACATCTGCTTTTGGGTTTAGGTTTAGGGGTTTAGGGTTTTAGGGGTTTAGAGTTGAGGGGTTTAGGGTTTATGGTTTAGGGTCTAGTTTGGGGTTTACGGTTTACGGGTTTACGAGTGTAGGGGTTTAGGGGTTTAGGGGTCTAGGGGTCTAGGGGTCTAGGGCTCTAGGGGTCCAGGGGTTTAGGGTTTAGGGCCAGGGTCTAGTTTATGGTTTAGGGTTTAGGGGTTCAGGGGTTTGGGGTTTAGGGTTTAGGGTCTAGTTCAGGGTTGAGGGTTTAGTTTAGGGTTCAGGGTTGAGTTCCTGAGGGTTTCAATCAGGTTTCGGGCCGGGGAAATGAGGGCCAGAGTCTCCCGCGATGAAACTTGTCATACCCCTCACCCCTAACATGTACACTGGAGTCGTAGTTTAGTTAGGCTTTAGTATATCCCTAAAAGCAGTCGTAAAGCTGCGTGTGGCCTTGAGCAGTTGTTGACAGGCATCTTCACACTGATGTCGCAGGCGCATGCTCTCGGACTCGCACCTTCGCCTGTAAATTTAAGTATACGTCAGGTTTGGCAAGCTCTGAAGAGATGTCCTGTTCGAGACGTCTTGCGATTCTCCCGCTGGCAGAACACTATCTCTCAGGTGCCGCGACTTCTTGTCCTGCACACGAACCCTGATGAGAAGGGGCAGGCACTGTCCGCACGCGGGAGATGCATAATGTATCCATCCACTGCTTCCACAGCCCCAAGACATTTAGTCAGCCCTGCAAACCCAAAAAGCACTTGACATAGTCACCTCCCGAAACCCCAAGCGCTAAACCCTAAACCTCTGTCCGAAAGACCTCAATCTAGGACACTTTAAGGTAGGTAGTTACCATTATAGGAGCCTCATAGAAGGTCTATATACCTTAAGCCTTGTAACCTGTAGTTTTCTTCAACTCAAAGAACCCCAAGGCATCGGTGATCGGGGAAGCAAGCAAGGCGTGCGTCTAGGATTGTGATTCCACAGTTCGGCGATCTCGCATTTGAAGTTAGGCTTTAGGGCTTCAGTAAGTTAGGGAAAGTATAGGGTTTCAAAGCTTAGGCTCCTTGAGTCTTAGGTTTAAGATCAGGCGCCTTCGTAAGTCGAAGGATAGTGGTAGCTGCGCTGTTGCTTTTTCTTGGGCCGGGCGCGGATGCAGGTCTACATTCCCGAAGTCAACTGGATTCTGATGACCGTGGCTCAGCTTGGCAGCATTGCACCCAAATGGTAAGCTCAACCAAGTCCTAGACCCTAAACCCTAAATCCAAGTCTTTAGGGGAAGGTTTCGAGATTTAGCACTGTCAAGTCGAGTGTCTGAAGCGTTTTCTGTTTAATGGTTTCTGTACCATTGGTGCGCTTCAAAGCCCTAACCGCCAGCTTAGGCAGGAAAGTACCGTCACATGATCATGGCTGAGGAAAACTCACTGCTATGTACTCGGGGGCCCTTATATATGCCGTATGCCAGGATTTCAGGTTCAGTGTTTAGGGACACACCGGCAAGGGACCCTTCATGTTCAACAATTTCTTTATTGTCAGTAAGTGTACAGCAAACGGCACAGTGTCCCCTCTGAAGACGTAGCCCATGCACGGCACATCTATTTTTAAGACCATGCTTTGGGGTTTTCGGGATTAGGGATAACAGGGCTTGGGGATTAGTGATTAGAGTTTGGCTGAATGTAGTTTAGGGATGCGGATAAGAGTTGAGGGATTATGGGTTAAGGGCCGAGGATGTGCGGTCTACCGTGGTTTCATCTCGTCTGGCATGTAAGGTTTCGTGGTCGCAGGCATTCCCCTCGAAACTGTTTCCTCTGAACTTCCTTCCTAAACCCCAAACCCTAAACCCTAAACCCTAACACATCGACATCGACAAGAAACCGGGCTTCTATACTTCAGTCGGAGGGGCCCTTCATCCTGTCATCCTTCGTGTCGCACCTTCTGCCCGACCCATGGAAGATCTTCTTATTTACCCTGGAGCTTCGGGCCGTTAGTTCGAAGCAATAATGTAGGGGCCATAATAATAATAATTACCTATGCTAGTTTGGGCCTTTCTTATTCGATTTATAGTCTGATGGGCCCCAAACCCCTATTCAAATTATTAGGGCCCCTAGATTATGCTAAAGGCCTGCATCATCGTCACCCTCGCCTTCCGAACCTCAGACAACCTCGTCGCCGCCTACGGCGGCTTGAGAGCATTTTTCAGGCTTCAAGCTTAGCATGCCTTTTTTTGGTAGGCCCTTGTCCCGCTTGTTGTTCGGAAAATGACATTCCCGGCTAAGAACATTCGAAGACGTTATTTCTTAAGAGTGTGTCGACACTCTTCCCCGCTGTCCCCTGTGCATGGCGATAGGGGTAAGTACAGGCTTCAAGCTTTGTGGGTGTTCTAACGAAGACTGTCAGCCCAATACCAGCACCTTGATAATCAGCTCCTAACTCAGAAGCCTATGGCAGAGAGAAGAGAGTTTGAGATTTCGTAGCTGTGTCCAGCAGGCCTATGTAAGCATAAACCGTTCTCAGAACCTTCGACTCGAAAGCAGGTTCTACAAGTATATGCAGTTATAGCTTGTGCCGGTACTTGTGAGGGGACTTGAGGCCTACATCCCCGGCACACCTACCGCCTTCCTTCCCAGCTTACAGCCTGGTCCCGACGTCCAAGAGCTCAAAAACAGCTGATCCTAAACCCTAAACCCCAAAGCCAAAACCCTAAACCCCAAAGCCTAAATCCTAAAGTTTAAAAAAGTCAAACCCGAAGCCCTGAACCCGAAACCCTTGAAGTCTTGTGCAGTGCGGCTCCGAAGGTTCAGAGCCCTACGGCTGATAATATAAATCCTGCATTACCCATCTTAGGGTTTAGGGTTTAGGGGGCACCACAGTAGTTCCTTTTGGGGGCTTATATTTAGGATCCTATTAGGGAATCCCAAAGAGGAACTAGTATGGGGCCCATGGGTACCCACAAATAAAGAATCTACCGTAATTGCCCTAGTTTAGGGCCCTGAACTTAGGCCCCCGAACACCCAACCTTCAAGTTTGTTTCGGTTCTTATAGATCATTAGTGATCTGAAAGTTTAACCTTTTATTTTTTCTGGCTTGTTGGTGAGGTAAGTTAACTAATGCAGGATTTAGGGTTTTAGGGTTTAGGATGCAGGACTCTTATCATCAACAGTAGGATCTAAGTCTCAGGGGTCCCCGGTGAGGGGACGGGCTTGGACTTCGGATTTCGGGTTTACCTGGAGCCTGGAGAACCTACAATGCTGAGGATGCATACAAGGAAATCAGAATGAGGAGCACTGAAGATGTAGGGTACTTAAGTGTCGAGTTTAGGGTTTGGGCGCTTCGGATTTAGCGTTTGTGGTTTCGGGTTTGGAGTTTAGGGGTTCAGGTTTCAGTGGTAGGGCTCAGGGTGTCTGTAGTCACTGTAGTCTGTACCACTAATTACATTGGGTCAGCCCAGTCAGCAAATAACAGGGGCTATCAAAAACTTTCAGATCATGGAGATTGAAACCTACCACGAAGTGCTCGTGCTAAGAGCACCCCCATGTTAACCAACCAAAGCCCACTTTTTGGTAGGTCCTTAATATAAAACCCTAATATAGGATTTATGGGAACCCTAAACCCTAAACCCTAACCCTACAAGAAAGTAGGTTCTGGTGGGTTATAAGGTAGAAACCAGAAGAGAAGCACCTACTCGAAGGCCTCGAGCTGTGCCAGACCTGTCTTCCATCCTCGAGTTTGGACATGTCTAGGGTTTGGTGTTTAGGGGAACTAGGGTTTAGGGGTTTAGGGTCTAGGGCAACTAGGGTTTAGGGGTTTGGGGAACTAGGGTTTCGGGGTTTAGGGTTTACGGTGCAGGGCTTAGGGTTTAATTATAGGGTTTAGAGGAACTAGAAATGAGCAACTCTTTGTCGTTCTGAAGCTGATGCCTGGACCCAAAAGCCCATGTCAGCCGGACAGGCATCGCCGTGACTGGTGCATTCATTTTCACAACACTGCTGCTCTTTTGGGTTCTTTGGCGAGCCTCTCGGCATCCAGCCCTACACCGAGAGGACAGAAGTTTTGAGCTACTGGACCTTTCTTGTCTTAAGACGGCTTGCGGAGTAACGGAGTGCCGAAAAGTGCGATTTATGTGGCCAGGCCGGTGGAGTGTTTTCTACTTTATACCCTGTTGTGAAGTTCTACTACTCTAATGTTGCGGAGTGACCCGTGAGTCCCCTTTGTTAGGATTCTATGTGCGAATGGGGGTTTGAGCTCGACGAAACAAAGAGTACATCACACTTCCGCAGCAATCCTTGAGATCGGTCTCAGAGATCTCGTTCAAGATCAATGGTAGGGCTCCATGTTCACCTAACAGTGCGGGTCTAAAGGTGAAGCTAACTGAGTAATTGCTGACGACTGTGTTAATCTCTTGCATACCCTAAACCGTAAACCCTAAACCCTAAACCGCGTATTTCCTTCAGTGTAGAGTCTGGCGCCACGTCCGTTTCGACATGAAGTTTACTTTTCAAGGCACCGACTGCTCTTTGTCAGAGTCTTCGGGGTTAGGGCGTGCTATTTGTCGCTGCTGTTTCTGAGGCAAATTCACCCAAAGCCTTAACTACGCAGGAATCCACTAGAGTCTTAACGAACGGAAGTGTTTCGGGTAAGGAACGAAACTGTATTTCAGGGACAGCCACCCTACAAGGAGACTAATTAGAACCTACAAGAAGAAGGTTAAGGTGGTGTAAGGTATAGAACTGGCTGGTGCTCCGAAGAGATGATTCTTGGACTGCTTGGGCCCGGAAGCCTGCCGAAACCCTCTCTGGAAGCACCACAGCACTCCGTAAACTTCAGTTGTGCGGAGCCGCATGTACTTCAAGCATCACTGACGAAAGTGTACGAGTCAAGATCAAGATCCAAAATCTGCGATTCACGGTTTCAGGTTCAGAATTCAGGGCTTAGTTTAGGGTTTAGGGTTTAGGGAGGGCTTCATTAGGGTTTTTTCGGTATTTGCACCCTATAAACAACAGCCTCAAGGGGACTGTACGTTCGAAGAAATGCATTCCGTGGCAGGCTCACACGTACTATGTTGGAAGATATGTCGGGGCCTTTCGATTTGTTGCATGCTATGCCCAGAATACCTATTCTAGCCTATTTTTTCAGGCTGACACGCTGGAACCAGCCTGCACACCTCCCAGGTCTGGGGTTGCAATCTTTGCGTCGCGACTGGGCTGCCACGAGCGTGTTGATCTGCAGGTATTTTATGCTTCTTTCGAGTGTTATATAATATGAACAAAACTGTATATATACATATATATATATACATGCCCACATATATATATATATATATAGAGCTAGATATCAAGATAGTCTAACAAGCAAGATAATCAACAGTGTGCGTATGCATCCGTATATATAAACGCAAGCACATTACTAGTTGTAGGTGACATCGGAACCTGCCAGACAAAACCCTAAACCATAAACCCCTGAAGCTCCTAAACCCTAAGCTCTGTAGAAGCCATAAAGAGGAGTCTCTTGAGGCCCGCAAGATCGGGCTCTGATGCGATAAGGTTCTTTTGGTTGTACTGCCGATGATCACCGTGGACATCGTCTTCTGGACTGCTCCGTAGGGTGTAGGGTAGAAACAGAGAGGATCGAGGCTTGCAAAACGACCACAGAACCGTAGTACGCAGTGACTTCGCTGATAACATCTGATGGCCGTCACTTACCCAAGAGTGGCCTCACCGTGTTGCTCTTGCATCATGGATGCTGATCTCACACAGCCCTAAACCCTTAAGCCCTAAACCCTAAAAGAAGGAGAAATCAAAGCGGCCAGTGTCGCTTCATAAGTCTTTCACTGGCTGCTTCTGTGTAGGTTGCACATCCCCAGCCGTCAGATGTTTTCTTGCAAGAGGTAACTTGTCTTCTGTGTGTCTCTCAGCTCCTCAAGGTGGAGGTGTGGAGTTTGACAGGAGCAGTATTTCCTGCAAAATCGTACTAGCAAGATAAATGTCGACTGGGAAAGTTCAGTATAGCAAAAACAGCATGTGCTGTGTGCTGCAGAGATCCGGATCCGTGTTGCGCGGCCTTCTTCGACAGTAGCGTGATTAGCTTTTTGCGGCATCAGGAGTGCTACCCCTACACCCTAAAAGGCCTAAGCTTTAAATCCCTGGAGTGTACACCGGCTGATGCAACCCTTACCGGATCTCTATACCCATAGGCCCCATAGTAGTTCCTTTTTGGGATTACTTTACAGGTTTCTACTTATGAACCCCAAAAAGGAACTACTATGGGGCCTATGGGTATAGAGATCCTTAGAATCCTATAAGGTAATCCCAAAAAGGAACTACTATGGGGCCCATGGGTAGGCCCTAAGCCCGAAGCCCTGCCAGGAGCGCCAACCTGCTGAAGTTACTTGACTCCGGCTGGTTGCCGATGGCAGTCGCAGGCTGCTCCGATACGGTTAATTAGGCTTTATAACTAATTATACTATAGGTTTAAGGTTCGTAAGGCCTCGGGTGAGAATGATACCTTTTTGGTGGCTTTATCGTTCTTTTTAGATAGCTCCTGCATGTATTGTGATTTAGCTGCACCCTAAACACGGATTGAAGAGGTTGCACAAGGTTTGCGGTCCGGCATCAACTGAGGCACCATCTTCTTCTTGATGCACACGCACGAATGGGGCCGCCAATGTGAGATAGCGCAGCAGGTTCAGGACACTTAGTGTGGGTGGTTGTCGGCCATCGCTCCAGGAGAAGTCACAGTGGCAGTAGCAGTAGCAGCAGCAGCAGCAGCAGCAGCAGCAGCAGCAGCAGGAGAAGTAGTAGTAGTAGTAGTCGTCGTCGTCGTCGCCGTCGTCGTCGTCGTAGTGGTAGTAGTGGTAATAGTGGTAGTAGTGGTAGTGGTAGTGGTGGTGGCGGTGGTGGTGGTGGTGGTCGTAGTGGTCGTAGCATTAGCGGCAGTAGTAGCCGGAGCAGGAGTAGGAGCAGGAGTAGGAGCAGCAGTAGCAGTAGGAGTAGAACTACAGCTGCAGGAGGAGGAGTAGGAGGAGAAATATCAGTTATAGCAGTCGCGGTCGTGGTGTTGGTGGCGGTGGTGGTGGGGCGCCGGTGTCGGGGTGGCGGTTGCGCTGGCGTGGTTGTAGTGGTGGTGATCGTGCTGGCGGTGATCGTGGCGGTGGTGGTGGTGGTCTTCGTCGGTAAGTGCAGGACGGATCCCATCTAGCAACTTATTCCGACAGATTTCTTGAGTTATGAGATTTTTTTTACACAGTTCCTCCAAAGAGCCAGCGGTGTGGTTAAAAAGTGTGGGCTCATTGGGGTTTAAACAACACCACAATGTATCCTGACATACGGAGCAGCAATGAGTACATGTAAACGTCGGCTCAGGGTCGGGGTATGTTGGGTCCAGGGTTAAGCCTCTGGTTCAAGCTTTACAAATTCCTGCTTCGAAGGAGGAGGAAGACGAAATGTCGAAGATGTGCTCGCAGCAGACACTTAGAAGAAATCAACATTTGTTTAGGGTTCAGGGATTTCCCACTACCAACAGATATTTCTGCGTTGCAGTAGACTTCGAACTTAATGGAGTTTTCAGGAAAGGGAAGGCTTCACATATCCCAGATTCGGATGGTTTCTCGGGGCTGTGCGTCCTACCAGTGTCTTCCAGCGGGTATATAGGGATACCTAAGTTGGGGTTGCGACTTTCTGAGGGATTTCCTGGTGATTTGGTGTTTCGAGTTAAAGACTTTAAGCTTTGCAGCTGCAGGAGGTTTCCCCAAGTCTTAACTGGGCAGGTTTCTTTAAGGCAATCTTCAACCCTGAGCCCGAAGTCCAAGACATGTGTGAAGCTTTTTAATAGGTCACTGCAAAGTGCGAAAGGCGCAGGATTAGGGGCTGATGGTTCTAAAGTGGCGCCATATAGTCCGATACTTGACGGCCAGTCCTTAAATCCTAAGCAAGCGCTCTACACAAAGCCCAAACCCTAAACCCCCACACTGTGGCATTAATAGATCCCGCAAACCTTCCAGGCCTATGCGCTAGGATTTCCTTCAACAGAGCCCTGGCCCCCTGAACCTTGTCCTCAATACAAACACCAAACCCTGCTAAAACCGTGGCAACACCTTTGGAACACTTGTAAAGCCTTCGCAAAGAAAAGCTCGCAGCACTAAGCACTGCAGAGCAAGAAGATATGATACAAGCAACTTTGAAAGCACGGCACAACAATAAACACTAAGCCCTAAGATACAATATGTAGACCACCCCACGAAAAAGCGAAAGCAGAGGAGGCTCGGCCTCAGCGTTTGTACCTTGCAGGGCTCCTGGGCGAAAGGGTTTAGAGCTACCAGGTTCCAGGTGCTGAGTTTAAGGGTTTAGGGTTTAGGGGTTCAGGGTTTAGGGGTTTATGATTTAGGGGTTCAGGGTTTAGGGTTTCAGGCTGGGGGCTTTGAGGCTTTGGAAATATTTTGATTTCAGGTTCACATGTAGCAGTTCATGGTTTCGGGTTTTGCGGTCCTGGGTCTGTGGTTTGTTGAGTTTTGGGGCTTCAAGCTTAATCAAGGTTTACATCTAGGATTTCGGGCTTAGGATCTGGGTTCAATGGTTTGAGTTCGGGCTTCAAAGTTTAAGGAATTGGGGCTGTAGGTTTCAGGAGAATTTAGAATTCTACAGGGTTGTGGTCGTAGCGCTCTGGCTGAGCCAAGAGGTTACACAACGCATTTTGCATGCACAAAGTCGGGTTTCGGCGGTTGCCCTCACAGTTTATTGAGGCTTCTGCGTTTTATTCATATGTTTGGAAAATCAAATGCTTGGCAGAGTTGACTGGGGTTGTTTGTTTCGGAGTTGTCTGACGTTGGTGGTGGCGTTGGAGCTATAGGGATTCGACCACCACTCACCACTGATACAACGGCTGCTTCATAATAGCTTTACATAGTCTGTCTGGTAGCTTGACAGATCCCTCTGCCGCAATCTCCCAACCCTAACTAGCTCAAACTGTCGACAAAGAACCAGGAGAACCAAACGCCGATTAAACACAAGTAGACATGCCTCGGCTTTCGAGTTTCACCAGCCTTAATCGCTTAAATCCTCCATTCAAAGATTAGTTGCAAGGCAAATCCCTAAACCTAAAACCCTAAACCCGAAGGCCTAAACCCTAAACCCTAAACCCTAAA
Organism: Symbiodinium sp. CCMP2456; assembly: GCA_905221635.1. Lineage (NCBI taxonomy): Eukaryota > Dinophyceae > Suessiales > Symbiodiniaceae > Symbiodinium > Symbiodinium sp. CCMP2456. The sequence continues at coordinate 50,516 of CAJNDV010021046.1, forward strand.
CCCTAAACCCTAAACCCTAAAACCCTAAACCCTAAACGCTAAACCCTAAACGCTAAATCCTAAATGCGTAGGCCCTCGGGCCTCTGGTCATAGCCACCCTTCGGGGGATGTAGGCAGTATTTTCCCCTAGTCCCTGTCCCTTAAAAGCGAAAACCCGAAGCCCAAACCCTAAACCCCTAAACCCTACAAGCCCTAAACCCTAAGCCCGAAACCCGAAGCCCTAAACCCTAAAACCTAAAACCTAAAACCCTAATTCCAAACCCTAAACCCCTGAACCCTAAGGTTCCTTAGGAGCTATCGGAGGCTTGAAAAATGTTCTGCGGCAAGGGCAGCTCCTGCGAACGAAGAGCTCCCGAGATGCAACTCGTTCAGGGCTCTTGGGGTTTTTGGGGTTTAGGATTTAGGGTGTAGGGCCGTGTAGGGTTTAGGATTTAGGGTTTAGGGTTTAGGATTTAGGATTTAGGGTTTAGGGTTTAGGATTTTAGGGTTTAGGATTTTGGATTTTAGGATTTAGGGTGTAGGGTTTAGGATTTAGGGTGTAGGGTTTAGGATTTTAGGGTTTAGGATTTAGGGGCCCGTTGGGTTGCTTACTGCTGATTGTTGCTGTAGAATATCTTGTGTGGGGGAGGCAAACTCAGAAAGAGCACATAAGTGCAAAGTGTTGAAACCTAATCCTCGTAACCCTAGGCCCTAAACCCTAAACTCCCAAAGCCTAAACCCTAAACCACTACATACCCAGTCCCTACTTACGATGTTACAAACTTTTGTTCGCAGGTGGGAGGCTTCCCTGCGTAAGGCTTACAGGACTGGGCATTAAAGGAAGCGTCCACGGGTTTAGGGTGGGGGGTTATTGTAAGGTCAAAGTAGGTTTGAGGGCTGAGGGTCTTAAGAAGGTTCAGTGCATATTTGCATACGCACAACCCACCCACACCGACACCCACACCCACACCCACACTCGAGGTGGAAAGGAAGGTTCGCGCTGAAGCGATTCAAGCCGAGATGATGCTAAGTCGGTTGAAAACAACACACGGGTAGAGGGCAGCCTGCCAGAAGCAGCTCGAAACTCTTTCTGAAAAGTGAGGGTGACTGCCATGCGTAAGCTATATATATATATATATGTATATATATATATATATAGATCGGTTGAATCCTATCCGGGAGCGTTGCTTTGTGGGATTTTGGGTCTACGAATCAGGCTTTCGGATGGGCTTTATGGTACTTCTTTCCGGTATACAGGAGCGCCTGACGGAACCCTTTCTACGAACCCTGGAAAAAAACAACACCGTCGGATTAGGATGCTGATTAGCCTCTTGAGGCACTGCCGTCTTCCTGACACCCAGTATCTCGGCACTGTTTCTTTGGTTTCGGAGATGAATGGCCACAGTACATGCGGATCCCTTGACCTGTCATTTCTAGGAGTCACATCCTGTAATTATGGTATCATGACATTCTTTGTAGGGTTTGGGGCTACAGGCGGCGGGTAATGTCTGGGGCTTCGAGGGTTTAGGCTTAATTTCGGTTTCGGGTTTGTCAAGGTGAAGTAGGGTGTTTAGATCCGGGCGAGTCAAGAAAGGTATAGTGATGAGTCTTCTTGAACCCGTTCCTGAGGCCCCTAAACTCATCCCAAAAGACCTAGACCCGAGCGGGTGTCGGGGACACGAAGTATGTGTGGTAGTAGCGGGACTGTTTCGAGAGGAGACGTGATTGGTGTGCGCAGACAGCACTTGAGGTCGTTTTTTGATGTAGGGTTTGAGTGTCTTTGAGTTTTCTTGTGCTTGCATTCCTGGTCGGGTCTATGTCCTTCGATGTGTTGGGTTTGCATGAGCTCTGCCGTCTTACGGATCGGTTCTCCGGCCCGTAGATGCAGTTGGGGCAGAGAGTGCAAAGCGGCACTTCGTCAACCCTGCTTTCGTGCTTTGTGGGTCCAAGTAGAAATCATTCTGAGTATAACCCTAAGTCCTAAACATAGTTACGTGTTTTCAGAAACCTTGCCACGAATCCCCAACATTTTGGTGTTTGGACCTGGGGTCGAGCTTGTGGGGGGCGTAAGGGGATTGAGGTTAGCATGGGATACCATGTTGGGTGCCCTTAACCCCACATCCGGCTCTGACACCCCCCAAACCCAGAGACTCCAATATCCCTTAATTAAGGAATATACCTTAAATCATATAAGGATCCTACTATAATTTAAGGAATATTCCTTAATTAAGGAATATTGGAGTCTCTGGGAACCACAAACCCCAAACCTTGGTCCCCGCAATCGCCGAGGAGCGGGGCGCGTGCCGGTGGGCCTTGCCACCATTGCAACCAAGCTCGGTGCTTTGCCGGCAACGTGCCGCGGTGAGAACAAGCAATTTGGAAGCCTGAATACTAATTACGAGTGCTAGAGTATGTATTCCTGAGAGTTCTTTACCATATTATCATGCAGTGATTTACTGCAGGACCCTGTTAAGGGCCTATATTAGCGGAGGATTATACTGCTTTTTAGCAGTAGCAGCGTCATCATCACCATCATCATCGGCAGCATCTCAGTAGCAGAAGTAAAAAAAGAGGGGAGGCACTAGAATCTCTAGAAGCGATTGCGACGTTGTCACAGCTGCCCCATCGACAAGGGAGAGTAGGCAGCGGAGCAGGTCGCAGAAGTAGAAGTAGTGGTCTGCAACCATACATTGGAAGCACCGCTACAGGGCACTTCAACCTTGAGCCCTAAACTCCAGAACCCCAAGCCCTGAAACCAAAATCCTAAGCCTCAGGTTCTGAACACCGAAACCCAAACCCTAAACCCTACATTAACCCGTAAACCCTCAACCCCAACGCCCAACAAACGCCCTGTCCCAGGATCGTTTTGCTGCACATTGAGCCTTGGCCCGACCACGTGTTCAGATTTGTTTCAAGTTGCGGAGGGACCCGAAAACGAGCACATGAAGACTACCTCGACCCTAAACCCTATCCTATGGGCTATACCCTTCGAGAGGTTAGGGTTCAGGTTTTGGGGGGTTAGGTTTTCTCCTGAACGCGTCATTTCTGCCAGGAATACAGTGACGAGCCTTTCGTGCTGGAATCTGAGCGGGTCCTTTTCTCGGCGGAGGATCAATCTTTAGGCCAGGACTTGCGAGACCCTCCTTGTGGCCAGACCTTCACTTGTTTTTTGTTTTTGCTTGAGGGGTGGCTCGGTGTTACTAATTAAAGGAGTCCTACAAACATTAAACTCAAAACTTCTACTCTACTTCTAAAAAAGAAAAACCCAATTAATCAAATTTACAAGTTTACGGCTTTGCGAACGTCGGATCTGAGGCTCGACAGGGTTTATGTAGGATTCTATGGCTTACCTGCATCACCCCTTTCTCCAAAAAGTGTACTTCGATCGGTTTTAGCTCGCTGGTTGAGCGCATCTAAGCAGTGTCCGTAGCCTCAGCCGTCGGCTGGGTTCTGTTTACACAGTCACATCTGTCAGAAGTATCGACCCACCATTGCCCCCTTGTCCAGCATTCTTGTTCGGAGAGGCGGGCTTAAGGTGCAAGATTATTGGGAGTGTCTGTCTTAAGTTCGGGGTACGTAGTTTCTGGCCTCCTAGGATGAGGATCTGTTTCTGTAGGCCCTTTGCACCTGAAGTGTCCATCGTCACAGCTGAGGGCTATATAACATCAGAGGATCTTCCGGTGCCCAGAGACTGCACGATCCCACCTAATCTGTAATGACAGCTCCTCAATTTGTTGATCGGGGTTCCCTCCTTCTTTATACCCTAACCTGATGGACATCCCACAGCCCTCCATACCATCATTCCCTGAAAGGAATCCTTGCAGACACGATGTTGTACGAGCTTCTGCGGGACCCCTTACCCCTGAACCCTGAACCCTAAACCCTGAACCCTAAACCCTAAATCCTGAACCCTAAACCCTAAACCCTGAACCCTGAACCCTGAACCCTCGACCCCAAACCCCCCTGAACCCGAAACCCTGAACCCTACACCCATCTCAACCCTATACACCCTAAACCCCATCTAAACCCTATAATTAGGAACCCCAAAAGGACATAAGCATAAGTATTTTATAGGGATATCCCTACCTATAAGGGGGTTTATATGGGATATCCCTATCTTGATTTTTGCTTATGTGCTTTTTGGGGGCCCTATATAAGCCCTCATCGCCAGGCTTATGGTGCGCCACCTTCCGCTTCGGATACGCGGAGCCCTTGACTCCGGTCCACCGCGGGAAAGGGCACTTTTCTTCTTTTTTTCAAAGGGTCCTAAGGAGTTATAAGTTTAAGGCTTAAGGTTAAGCAGTTTAGGGCTTAGGATTTAGGTTCTGCTTTTTTTCAAAGGGTCCTAAGGAGCTATAATATTATGGGTTTAAGGAGTGTAGGGTTTAGGATTTTAGGGATTGGTCGCACTTTTTTTCAACAGGGTCCAAAGTAGCTGTGATATGGGTTTGAGGTTTAGAGGTTTAGGATTTTAGGGTTTAAGATTTAGGGTTTGGGATCTAGGGTTTAGTAGCTATCTGGGTTCAGGGTTCACGGGTGGGAAGGGGCATTTTGCTTTTTCAAAGGGGGTCTAAGTAGCTACGTGCCGGGCCCCTCTAAGGGTTCCTTTGCGGGTTTGGGGTTTAGGTTCCAATCTGGGGGAGACCTACCCACACCAGGATAGTAGTTCTTGCTATAGAAAACTGAGATTCGTCGATGTGGGTACTTAATTAGGATCCCTCGAGTTTGTGGCCATTGGATTTTGGGACTATGCAGGGATTAAGGTTTAGGGACTTGGTTTGTGGATCAGGTTGAGGTTTAAGACTGTGGGTTTAAGGTTGTTGATGTTGGGGTTCAGGATTTGGGGAAGGTGCCGGGATAGGAAACAAGAAGGGATGTTGCTGTCTAGGTCAGATTTTCTGACGTTGTAGGAGTTGCGACTAAATCCCGTTAGCAAGTGAGTAACACTGCCAGTATTCCGCTTCTAGGGTGAATGGTAGAATCAATGCCACGAAGAGGGAAGTGACACCAGCACCTGGTAAACCTGTGCGAGTGTACTAAAGTGAGAGCCCCTAATTCGAAGTAAGCCTGATTCTCAACACACCTCATACATGTGCAGACCCTGCAGACCCAAAATCTGCATCATCTTGCACAGACACTTCGAGTCCCTTTTCTGTGCAAGACTTTACAACTTCTCTACACCTTGAACTCCAGTGCCTAAACATAGTAAAGCGCTGATATTTGAGGATTCTCTTATCTTTCCACCCAATCCCCTGACTTAGGGTTTGGTGGGTTTTTCGACACTGGATCAGTTTTCGCGAGCCGACCGAATGGCGGGACGGAATACGTACCCTAAAAGCCCTGACGTCACTAGTATTAGCGATGACGTTTCAGTGTTCGGGACCGTGGGCTGTACGAAGGCGTTGATCTAGGGTCATTGCTAGCAACGCACGTTGCCAAGTTCCAAGCTTCCCTTGCGACTAAGCACTTAGACTAAAGCCTATAACCCTAAACCCCTAATCCCCCTAAATCCTCTAAAATCCTCTAAATCCCTAAAATCCTCTAAATCCCTAAAATCCACTAAATCCCCTGAAATCCCTATCCCTACATAGACGAGGGTGTGGGATCCCTCAACCCGAAGCCCCGGCCCTGAACCCTAAACGCCTCGCAAGGTTACCTATCTCGGCTCCTTCTGACCTAGAGACTCCAAAGCTCCGTAACTTAAGGAATATCCCTTTCTAATAGGAACCCAATAAAGGAAATCCCTTTAATTATAATAGGAACTTATAGGACCCTAATATGGTTCAAGGTCTATTCCTTATTTAAAGTGGTTTCAGAGTCCCTGGTGACTTGCCTGGATGAATGGCAGGCCCGCTTCGACCTGCATAGCAAGCTTGCAGCCGGGGAGCGGCGAGGGCTTTCGGTTTGTGGAAGGGCTTCCCAGAGACTCCAATACCCCTTTGTTAAGGAATATACCTTAAATCTTATTAGGGATCCTACTATAATTTAAGGTATATTCCTTAATTAAGGTGTATTGGAGTCTCTGGCTTAGAGACCATTTGTGACTTCAAGAGCCTGATGCGCCATTCCATTATCTGAATTGGAGCGTTTATGCCTTTGGAGTTCAGTTCTGTGGGTATCAGGGGTACTTCGAGGTTTGCTTGATGTTTCATAGCCGTCATAGCCAGTAGATAATTGGATGAGTTCTGCTTCGGGAGTTTACCGCTGCTTGTTACAGTCTGAGCAAGACCCTTACACACTACCCCGAGATAATTGACTTGCAAGCCGCAGTCATGAACTCTTAAACCTCAAGTGCCATGCCAAATAACCGCAACCCCGACCTCCCAAGCCCTGAACCTGACAGGAGCTGGCAATGCAACTCCTGGACTATGGGACTCCGCGTCGAGCTTTGGATTGGTTATGAGGGTATACTTCGCAGTCTGTATATGTGCGGCTGTGAGTTAGGGTCTAGGGTGTAGGGTACTAGCATACGCCCTAAACTCCACTTCAGAGCCGACAGGCCATGAGGGTTTATTCTATGAGGTTTGACGGTTTACGGTTGCAGACCACCCTAAACCCTAAACCCTAAACCCTAAACCCTAGCTGTATGACCCAAATCAGGATACCAATCACCCCCTACTGACAAGTGATAACTCACTTCGTCCGCTTGTGGTGCAGGTAGGCCTATCAGTAAATGTTAATGAAATGCGATGTGCTCGAGGGGTCGAACAGTGTTTGACTGCTTGATGGTTCCAAGCTCCAAGCTAAACCTAAACCCTAAACCCTAAACCCTAAACCGTGCAAGGCAAGCAGAGGCTGCCCTGACCCTCAGCTCTGGGACCCTGAAGCCGCCAGCCACAACCCCGAAACCCTTGAACCCTAGGTTTAGGGTTTGGGGTTTAGGGTCCGTAAGGCTCTGATCCGAAAATGCCCAGGGGAGCAAAAACAGCTGAAACAAACAGAAACAAACTAAAACGTAAAATCTATAGAGCCCACAAACACCTACATAAACCCTAAACCCTTTGACCCTAAGCCCTTTGACCCTATCTAGCCGTAAGCCCGAAATTTCCCGGTCCTCACAGCTCTTCGCTCAAGGCCTGGCTACGCCAAGCCGCTTCTTTCGCAGATTCTGGGCTTCTGCCCATTTTAGAGTTTAGGGGTTGGGGTTTAGGTTTGGAGGTTTTGTGGGGTTTGGGGGTTTAGGGTTTAGATTTCGATGTTTTGTTGGATTTGGGGTTGAGGGTTTAGGTTTTGAGGTTGTGCGGAGTTTGTGTTTTTAGGGTTTCGGTTTCGTTGGGTTTGGGGGGTTTCGGGTTTGGGTTTTGAGGTGTTGGGGGTTTAGGGTTTGATTGCCCAAAAAGCCCAATAGCTGATTACACGTGACATTTTATGGAATATACCTCCAGCTTTCACGGAGTAGCTTTAGAGAGTAGAACGCAAGTTATAGTCAGAAGCTGGGCAACTTGTGGGTACTCGGGGGGGCTCTCGAGGGGTTGTTGCTTCATTCATACAGGAGACTTCGGCGTTTAGATACATAGTCGTGGCATTGTATAATGTAATGCAGGGGCCTAAACAATTACCTATACTAGTTTGGGGGTTCCTTACTATAAATAGAGTAACTTAGTATAATAGGCCCCAGAACCCCATTCTAATTATTAAGGCCCCTAAATTAGCCATACATGCACCTGTAGCTAAGGCCCGGGGACAGTCACCGAAAAAATCGGCATCTAAGTTCCCAGAGCCCATAGGGAAGGTGCCTTGCTGGGTTTGATGTAGAAGCCTGATACTACTAGTATAGTCCTAAGGCTCCTTACTAGAGTCATACTAGACTATACTACTAGAAAGGTTCAGAGTTGACTGACTTGCCGGCAGGTTAAGGTTCACATGGTATTGGCTTAGGAGTTCGCTTTATCTCACATGTTGCAAAGCCGTTCTGCATGTCAGCGCAACTTGTCCTACTTTGGGTGTAGGCTGAGTAGGCAAGATGCCTAAGTCCCAAACATACTCACACAAGCCTCCTCACTGTGTTCGGACAGGGCTTGCAAGTTGAGGGTCGCAGAAGTAGTAGTAGTAGTAGTAGTAGTAGTTGTTGTTGTTGTTGTTGTTGTTGTTGTTGTTGTTGTGGTTGTAGTTGTAGTAGGAGTAGGAGTAGGAGTAGGAGTAGGAGTAGGAGTAGGAGTAGGAGTAGGAGTAGGAGTAGGAGTAGGACAGTAGGAGTAGG
>CAJNDV010021057.1:27044-37258 GCA_905221635.1 Symbiodinium sp. CCMP2456
ACCCCTAAACCCTAAACCCACACCATCCCAGTTCCCGTTTCTTTAGTGAGCTGCCCGGTACGTGTCCCGCCTGATCGAAGTCGCCAAGGTCTTCGGCTCTATAGCCCCTTCCTAGAGCTTAGAATAGAGGTGAAGCCTTCAGATGGGAGTTTCCGAAAACAGGGGACCCTAATATAATACCCTAAATAGTAGGATCCTTATTATAAGGACCCCAAAATAAGGTACCCCTATTTTCGGAAACTCCCAAATCGATACTATAGGACCTTAGTAATTGAAATAGGGTTTTGGGTATACTATACTATACTTATAATAAGGAACCCCCAACCGTCCAAAGTTTGATGGCCGCCCAAGAGCCCCTAACCCAAGACTCAAGCAACCTGAACCTGTAGTTATACTGGAGTAGTCGAACAGCCCTTTCAGCTAAGGCCTCAGACAGTCGTGATCGCTAGCTGCATCAGTACCATAATTAGTTAGCACAATCAAGAATGCTGGCAGTAAAGTGAATCTTCCCCATCAGCGGTATCGGCAGCTTTTGTGTTGCAGGGCTTACATGGTTTAGGGTGCATGGTTTGAGACTGTAGGGTTGAGGTTTGGAGGTTCGATGTATTCGCTAGGCTTTCACGTTTACGGATGAGGCTTTCGTTCAATCCTTCGAAGCAGCTCTGAAGGTACATACCGCACAAGGCGAGGGCAGCTGTACCGGTTAGGCTTCGGTATTTTATAGTTTTTTGAATGTAAGCGGTATGTATAGTGCTTGATTCAAGTTGAGGATCAGGCTTGCCCCTGTCAGCCCTAGAACCTAATGGGGTTCCACGTGAAAGGCTTTCGGCCAAAGGAATGCTCTGGGCATCTGTGTTCAGGGATTCTGCTTTCAGCTACGGATCAGCCATTCGACCAAACGGCCACAAGCGCGAGGTGTGATAGTGTGTGTTTCGTAGAGGGGCTGTCGAAGCTGATGTTCCTATATACTCACTTGGGAGCCTAGTGCACTGAGCGGCAGCCTTTGCAGGGTTTGCAATCTCGGAAGAATTCGACTCATCAGACAACCATCGCACCGTTTCCCCTCATTCCCGTTTAGCTATGGGTTAAGACCCTGAAGGTTTATTAACAAAACAGTTGAACCCAGAATGATGAGCAAATCCGGGGTTCCTGAATGTAATATTACTATACCGCGCTGCTATACCCCAAAACCCTAAACCCTAAACCCTAAACCCTAAACCCTAAACCGTTACTAAGTTACCCATAGGCCCATCGGCCCCATAGTAGTTCCTTGTGGGGGATCATGTTTAGAATCCCACAAGGCAATCCCAAAAAGGAACTACTATGGGGCCTATGGGTTCCATGCCCTAAACCCTAATCCCTAATCATGCGGCATGCAAGCTTGATCCGCCCCCGCCCCCCTAAACACACTCGAAACTTCTTCGGTTCCGTGGGATAAACCTTGGAGTTTTGGGCTTTAAGTTAAAACAACGAGCATCCAAACTCTAATCCCTAAAACCCTAAAACCCTAAACCCTGAACCCTAAACCCTAAACCCTAACTTCAAAGAGTCGAACAGCATGTCTTGAGTCATCGGCTGCTCTTGACGCTGCTGCCGCAAACAATCCTGCAAGTGTTCCTACCTTCCACCGCCAGCTCTTATTTCGATGTACACAGGAGTTTTTCTAGCGGGAATAAAACGGATTAAGTTTAGGTGCTTCAAACCCTAAACCCTAAACCGCTTCAGCGGCTGCGCTTCAGCGTGCCAGTTTCAACTCCCAGTTTGTTCAAGATTCAGTCCCGAAGGGTTCCCGGTACTGTTGTGAGGAGGATGATTTGACAATCAGAGGGTTTAGGGTTTAGGGATTTTCGGGGTTTGGATAGGAATTCCTATGATAGAAATCCTACCCTGGGAACTCTTGGGAGCGTGGCTTAACCGCATTACAGGGGAATACTCACCAGCGCACCACATTCCCACGACCCATAGTTTCAAGTCATGATATTAGGGTTTAGGGTTTTTTAAAGTTCAGCGGCCTTGTCTAACTTAGTCAACTAACAATTTGCCCGAAGCAGGAACAGACAGCCGAGATTATTTTGTTTCGGACAGGTGCTCCTGGATAGCGATGGAAAGGTCCTCAAGAACTTCAGGGTGGACCTGCCCCACGGCTGCACTATGTAGTACGTGTTTATATATATATATAATTATATATATATATATGTTTATTTATTTGTTTATTTTTATTTATACACCCACTATACTAATTACAAACATGAATTATATTACCCATATGTAGACAAGTTCATACGTGTACAGAAGCACATGCCTAGTCTATTTCCGAGGTATACCTATATTGTTCTGTTGCACTGGACGTTGAGTTCTGCGACCAACCGGCTCTCGATCTCACACAGCACGCTTACTATCCCTAAACCCTAAACCCTAAACCGTGCGAATGAGTGTCACTGTTTCAATGTGTTGGGGTTCTACGGGATTTCTGTTATCTAAGTAAACGGCCGAGTGACTTCTTAACCGAGCTATTCGAACCCTACAACCGAAACCCTAAACCCAATACCCTATACCCTAATCCCGAAACCCTAAACCCTAAACCCTAAACCTATACCCTAAACCCTAAACCCTAAACCCTATACCCTGTACCCTATACCCTAAACCCGAAACCCTGAACCCTAAACCCTATACCCTAAACCCTACTCCCGAAGCCCTAAACCCTAAACCCTAAACCCTACACCTTAAACCCTACTCCCGAAACCCTAAACCCTATACCCTATACTCTATGCCCTATATACCCTAAACCCTAAACCCTAAACCCTAAACCCTAAACCCTAAACCCGAAACCCTAAACCCTAAACCCTAAACCCTAAACCCTATAAACAAACCCTACACCCTAAACCCTAAACCCTAAACCCTAAACCCTAAACCCTAAACCCTATAGACCCTAAACCCTAAACCCTAAACCCTAAACCCTAAACCCTATAAACAAACCCTAAACCCTAAACCCTAAACCCTAAACCCGACCCTAAGCCTTCAAAGCCTCGAGTCACCGCTTTGCCGAGGCCGGAGGACCTCGAGCCCCTCCTGAAAGCGAACAAGAAGAACTCTTAGAGGCTTTTGGAGGTTTTGGGTACTGGGTATAGGGCTTAGGGTTAAGGTTTATAGGGGTTAGGGTTAGGGGCTTCAGGGGTTTAGGGTTTCAGGATTTGGGTTTTGGGGTTTCAGGATTAGGGGTTTAGGGTTTCAGGATTTGGGGTTTAGGGTTTCGGGATTAGGGTATAGGGGTTTAGCGAACTCTTAGAGGCTTCTGGGGTTTCAGGATTTGGGGTTTGGGGTTTAGGGTTTAGGGTTTAGGGTTTCAGGTTTCAGGATTTGGGGTTTAGGGTCTAGGGTTTAGGGTTTAGGGAGAGTAGAGGCTTCTGGGGTTTTTGGGGTTTAGCGTTTGGGGTTTAGGGTTATAGGGGTTAGGGTTTCGGGTTATAGGGGTTAGGGTTTCAGAGGCTTCGGGGGTTTTAAGTTTGGCGTTTTGGGCTTAGGGGTTAAGGGTTAGGGTTTATAATTAGGGGTTTGGGTTAGGGGCTTCGGGGTTTGGGGTACAGGGTATAGGGCTTAGGGTTTAGGGTATAGGTTTAGGGTTTAGGGTTTCGGGATTAGGGTATAGGGGTTTAGCGTTTTGGGCTCAGGGGTTAAGGGTTAGAGGGTTCTTAGAGGCTTTCCCAAAGGGTCCAAGTACTAATATGGTAGCTACATTGTAGGTATTTGGGCCCCCAAAGTATATACTATACTATAACTTGGACCCTTTGGCTTCGGGGCTTTTGGGTTTAGCGTTAGGGGTTTAGGGTTAGGGCAAGAAGGGTTTAGGGTTTAGGGTTAGGGTTTAGGGTGTGGCGTTTTGGGTTTAGCGTTTTGGGCTTAGGGGTTAAGGTTTATAGGGGTTAGGGTTAGGGGCTTCGGGGCTTAATGGGTGTGGCGTTTAGGATTCAAGGGTTTAGGGGTTTAGGGTTAGGGCTTATAGGGTTTATAGGGTTTAGGGTTCGGCATTAGGGTGGGGCATTTTGGGTTTAGCGTTTGGGGTTTAGGGTTTAGGGTTACCGTTGAGGGGTTAGGGTTAGGGGTGTTGGGGTTTTGGGTGTGGCGTTGTGGGTTTAGCGTTTGGGGTTTAGAAAGTTTAGGGGTTAGCGTTAGGGTTTAGGGGTTCAGGGTTTATAGGGTTGAGGGTAAAGGTTTTGGCTTGCAGGGTTCAGGGCTTCGGGGTAAGGGGTTTGCCTCAACCGCACGGAACCTACCTTTTTAGGGCTTAGGGCTCCTTGTTATGATTCCCGTATAGTCCCGCAGAAATGTGCTTTGGGGTTCTACCTGAGCTTAGACTTTACGGTTGAGGGTTTAGGGTGTTAGGGTTGTGAGGTTGTAGGATTTGGAGTTTAGGGCTTAAGGCTCATCGAGCTGTTGTATTGTGTGAGGGCTTTCATAAAGGGCTTGCAAACGACGCTTTGATACCCTAAACCCTAAACCCTAAACCGAATTTCATGCGAGGCTTTTATAGTTTTGGGGCCTTCGAAAGGATTTCGGAAGCGGATCTCGAAGATCGGGATCTCGATTTATTTACGGTTTGGGGTTTAGGCCATAGGCCCCAGAGTCGTTCCTTTCTGGAGATTCCCTGATGGGATTCTAAATATGAACCCCCAAAAAGGAACTACTCTGGGGCCTATGGGTTTAGGCCCTGGATCTCTAATTAATCTTCTGGGCTTTGGAGTATCATACTTTAATACGTTTTTTGGGGGACCTCTTCCTTAAAGGAATCATTCTGAAATAAAAGTCTATACTTTTTTTCTCGCTGCTTACTTCAAAGCCCAGTCTTTGTTGTCTAGAAGGTATGTTGACGGGCTTACGGCATTTGTACTCAGCGAGGTTCGTCCGATCCACGGCAAACCCTAAACCCCCAAAACCCTGAAACCCTAAAGCCCTACACCCTAAACCCAAAAACCCTAAAGCCCTAAACCCCAAAACCCTAAAGCCCTAAACCCTAAACCCCCAAACCCGAAACCCTAAACCCTAAAAACGACAGACCACTGCCCAGCCTAGCCCTTCCTACACCTGAGGATTGTGTCAGAGGGTCCCAGACCTCAAAGCCAGGATCTGTGTGTTTGGCTTCGGCTTTATAGGGTTAGGGGGGTTTAAAGGGCTGACAGGGCTTATCGGGGAAACAGGCTGTAGGATGAAGAGTTCGGGGGAAAGGGTGTAGGGCGTGTGGGGTTGGGGGTCTTCGGAAACGACTCCTCCTCCCCTTGACCTTGACAGTCATAGAAGAAGCCATCGTTAAAATCTGAACCGAAACAAGCCCCCTAAAACCGAAAACCCTAAAACCTGAAGCCTAAAACGATAGACCCCAAACCCCTAAACCCCCTAAAGCCCTCGTACCCTTAACCCCAAAACCCTAAACCCCTAAAACCCTAGAAGCCTAAACCCTAAAGCCCTAGAGCCCTAAACCGCAAACTTTGAACCTTAAACCCCTAAAGCCCTAGAACCCCCTAAACCCCTAAAGCCCTAGAGCCCTACATCGCAAACTTTGAGCCTTCATCCCTGAAGCTGAAGTCAAAGCGAGGAGAGCCGGAACCCGCAGTCCGAAGCAAAACTCCAAAGCCAACGTTCCTGCGGTGTTTTAGGGTTCAGAGTTTCAGATAGGGGTTTTAGGGTTTATATAGGGGTTTTAGTGGCTTTAAGGGTTTTAGGGGTTTTAGTGTTTAGGGGTTTTAAATTTTTTCGAGTTTACGATTCACGGATTAAGGCTTCGGGTTTAAAGTAGGAACAAGGGATGTGGCGCATTGAGGGCTTGAAGTTAGTCAAAGCACTCCCTGCGGCTCCTTATCAATATCACCTTCCGCCGAGACCTTAGAAAAAGGGCTGAAGGGCTGCCGTGACAGTTAAGTGTTTCGACTCTGTGTATTTGCTGCTAGCTGCGGCGTAATTATCTGCACTTATAAATTGTCTTAAGTCATCTTTAGGTCTTGTGCTTAGGGATGATCGTCTACCACAACCACCTTTTTTGTAGGGTCTGGGCAACACGATCGGTTATTGCAATTCAAACAGACAGCCCCAAGGCGAAGCCTTTCTACTCGCTGTGCTCTAAACCGGTTCGGAACCTGCGTAAGTGCAAGTGAAAGTGTAGCTCCTGGGCAGGGCACCGCACAGGCTGTCTTGATGAACGATTCCGCAAGCCCCAGACCCCCAGCACGGAAAAGACCCAACGGTCTGGACCAGGCTGCGCACCACAACACGGGATGGCGCCCCGGCTGCAGATTGGAGCATAAGAGTTGCACCGGCAGTCTGAGGGGGTCGGACATGTTCAGGAGTTGCAGCTGCCTGGCGAACTGGATCGCGAAATCCAGCGTTCTGAGGGGGGCGTGCCGGCACCTCGAAAGCCCAATTGGCACTGTCTTGCCCATCCGTTCGCTCACTTTTTCCTGGCAGCGACGAACATATGGGCCTAAATGTTTGGTTTGCGCTTGTTTCCGTCACGGTCAGCGTACCTACATAGCACATACATGGCCCTAAGGTTAACATCGGAGCGTGAATGATCAATAACGGTGTTCCTTAGACTGCCCTGACAAATAGTTTTGTATGACATATACTTCATTTTGCACCGAACCTTCTGTTATGTGACCAGACCCGACATTCTACCTAGAAAATTAAGTGTGTTTCCCATTTGTTGTTTGTTGGTTATGCTGGAGTTATCCTGTTATACTTCGGACTGAAACCATATGAAATATGGGTCCTCCAACAGAAGATCCTGCAATTCAGGGTCCAGGCAGGCCATCATGGATGCAGGTTCCTATGCTAATTTGGGGGTTCCTAATTACAATTGTAGTATAGTGGACCCCAAAACCCTGTTCGAATTTTCAACTCCTCTACATTATTCGGTTTTGTGTTGCTTCCTCTTGCGGCTTGTCCGCATAGATGCTAGAAATGACCTTTGCATGTAATAGAGGCGCCTTAATAATAATAATTCGAGTAGGGTTTTGGGGTATATTATACAACGCCCTATATGCATGTGAATATTAGCTAGAATTTTGGGGTATACTATACCGGCTATACCGCATTAAAGCTATAGTACGGAAAACAAAATAGTATTGGTAGTTAGCTCGGGCCCCATAGTAACCCTGACGTCACAATATCAACCCAACGCCCATACTAACCTTGACCTCACAATATCAACCCAACTACTTTCACATAGGTTTTTGGGGTTTAGGGATTAGGGTCTAGGATTTTGGGTTTATGGTTTAGGGTACTTTAGGCAGCATTGAAAACCAATGTCGGGACTTGAACCCGAAACTTTAAATTTCGAGAGAATCCGCACTGACATTTATGACATGAGTTCCAAGGGTCTCGTCTCAAGACTTGGTTCTGAGTTTACAATCAGGGGCTTGATATAAGGGCCTGACTAACGACCAGTACAGTACCGGAACAATACTGTTCTGGGGCTCCTTATCATACTTATAGTTTTATGTGGCCCAAAACCCTATTCTGCCTTGTATTAGATTGCGGGCTCAGTAGTTCGAGGGTAGCACATGCTGCTCATGACCGGCAAGAAAAATAGCTGTCATTGTCGAGCGCTCCACCGTGTCCGGCCCAGCACATACTGAGCACTGGCAACATCCAAAGCCAGGCGTGCCAATTTCGGCCTGATTTCGGCGGTTCTCTTAGCCGCCCTTGTTTCAATTATGGGGCCCGGCATGGCAGGATAGCACCCCAAAACCCTATTGTTATGACCGACAGAGCTTTGTGGGTTCCATGTTGTTTACAGGAGAGTAAGCTTCGGGGCTTGGTGTGGAATTCGACGTGGGGCTTTGGGGGCCAACTACGCCAAGTACGTTCAGCCGGGCTGTATTGACTCCCCAAACGGCCCTAGGTACCTACATAGTCGAAAGTAGGATTCACGGTCATGGTTTTGGGTAAGTATCCCCCATATAGGTACTTAGGAAACGTTGGCGCCATAAGCAGACTGTATTTGCATGGCAAAATGTGGCTTAATGTAGTTTAGCCGAGTTTGGATAGGGCGCCTGGTGCTCAGCAGGTGAATCTGCAGTGGACCGTGGTGAAGAACCGAGACGATCAAACAATCAAGCAGAGCGCGCTGCTAAAAGTTGTTCGTGACGTTCCTGCGGTTAGGGCTAGGGCTAGGGTTCGGGGTTTGTGGATCATGCCCAACAAAATCGTTGTTTGCGGGTTGGAGACTGGGTGGTCAAGTCTTGCATACAGCTAGGATGCACCCGTGCGTGGCATTTGCATTGCTGAAACTCATTGCAGAGACAGAGGTAGGTAGGTAGGTAGGTAGGTAGGTAGGTAGGTAGGTAGGTAGGTAGGTAGGTAGGTACTCGAAGCCTTGTTAATAGTTTTTGATGTTCGGGCTATCCTGCGCATCAACTTCCTGAACCCAGCTCTTCAGCAATATCTCAGACAGAGGGCACGGTTAGAACCATGAATCAGAGGCATCAGAGCAGGATCACACTGGTCAAGACCCATCACGGCGTGCAGGGGCGAGATAAAATAATGTAGTAAATTGTACTATGGCTTTCTAGTATGTTATGGTCTATAACATTCTAGGGCTTTCTAGGATGTTGAAGTCTATAACATTTTAGAAACCTATACAGATGTAGTGCTGATGTCGGTTTTGAGGACCGTGACTGGTTGTTGTCGTTGTCGTGGTCGCCGCCTTCAGGTCAGTGATCAGGGGATATCCCAAAACCTCAAAACCTGCCCTAAACACTGAACCCCCAATCCACAAACCCCAAAAGCCTTAAAGCCTAATCCATAGACCCTAAAAGCCCTAAACCCTAAACCATAAACCCAAACCCTGCAAGCCTTCAACCCTCAACCAGAACCCTAAAAGCTCTAAGCCCTAAACCATGAACCCCAAAAGCCTTAAGCCTTAAACCATAAACCCTCAAAGCCTTAAGCCCTAAACCATAAGCCCGAAAAACCTGAAACCCTAGACCATAAACCCTAGAAGCCCTAAACCCTAAACCACAAACCCTAAAAGCCCTAAACCACAAACCCTAACAGCCTTAAGCCCTATTACCATAAACCCGAAAAGCCCTAAACCCTAAACCCCAAAACCCCAAAACCCGAACCACTAAAACCAAAAATCTCCTGTTCTTGCTTCTGCTCGGCAGCCTGTCGAACAGGTCTACCTCTACCGCGGCGGATTCTGTCGATTCTGCGCCCAGCTCTCAGTTCTCATATACATACCCTTATATATACCCTTGTATATGTTGATGTGGATGTAAAGATGTATATATATATATATATATACCTATGCATATATGTACATGTTAGTTCTACAGATATCTCTATATATAATATAGGAAGGGGGCCTCAGTTCTTCAACTGAACTCTTCTGTGGGGCTCCCTCTTATTATCAATATATCGAACTCTACTCAAAGACCCTCCTCTATTGTCTGTACTAATGCCGCTGGCGGTTCTCAAGCCAAGGCGCTTTGGGTCCGGGCCTTTGCAAAAACCGATTGAGGGTATTAGGGTTTAGGGGTTCAGGGTTTAGGGTTTTAGGTTTAGGGTTTTGGCCTTGGCCCTATAAACCCTGAACCGTACCCCGGACAAAACTGTGAACGGCTTAGTTAATCAAGCTGAGGACATGAAACCCAAAGCCCTTACCCTATTTTCAACGGCCGCCCTAGGAAGCAAATCAAGTTGAAGTTTTGAGCTGTGGCATCTGCGACTTCACCAGCCACGGGTAGCAGCCCTGCGCGGAAGCCATGGATCAAGCAAGACTCCCCGACAAATAATGTGAGGAATAATGAATTACCAGTGCAATTCCTTACAAGGGTTCCTTAAAGATATAACATAGTCTACCCCGAAACCCCATCTAATTGTGAAAAAACCCTAGACTAGAGTACCCCAAACCCACCTCCAAGGCAATAAACCGCAAGGTCTGAACCTTAAAGCCTAAACCCAAGCCCTAAACTTCGAACCTTACCGCAACAAAGGACCCGTGACAAACACCAGCACAAAAATAAGGTTGAGCAGTATAGCTCGGATGTTGCCGAGATTGACAACATCTTCGTGCGCCTTGGCTGAAGGTAAGATGCTGATGGCGTAAATTCAACCCTGGGCGTTATATCAGTCTGCAAAGAATGCTTTGGCTTCGAAAGTCCGCAACGCAATATAGGGGCCTGGATAAATGGAACAGGGTGTCGGGGGGGGGGGGGGGGGGG